>OW796094.1:13852653-13985579 GCA_941860345.1 Chrysodeixis includens
ACAGGATCTAAAGGTACGTTAATACCTAGAGAATTAACTCGTAAAAAGCTTTAGCCTGTAAACCTTATGGTGTCCCTACACCAGCTATAAAGACGTCGTTTAAAGAATTTCTTTACGATCGAGAAAGAAGGTTTTATTTCAACGGAAAATTCTGTCTTTTTAGTGTTGTGGAGCGTAAAATCTAAAGTAATACGGTCGTTAGAAAGTAAAGATAGAATGATCAAGTTCAAGTTTATTCTTTTTACATTGTCGTGTTAGCTTGTTAATGTTGAATATTGAAACACAATTATATTTAAATATAAAGATGGATAGACTGTCAAGACATGGTCTAGGCAGATATGCATAAGAGTTAAGATACTGGGAATTGAAACCTGAATAATATTCTGGGAAACAGTCTGGTTCAAAATAGTTGTAATTAAATTTAACTTATTTATTTTAATCGACCTGAGAAGTTTTAACATCATAAAATTTTAAATATTTCTCTACTATATTTAAAGTACAGTAGTTAAATGAATTACGTAGCAAAGGTTTTTAAATAGTACATTGAAACCTATAACAATGCTGATAACAACAAAAAGATCCTATAATTAAAATACTGGAACAATACAAAGGAAAACCAGCAATAAAAATATGATACATTCATATTATTTTAAGATCACTTGTTGCCTGCACTGAGGTAGCTGGCATCAAGCCAAGCCAGCTTTATTCCCTTTAAATTGTATTTTATCTTTCTCTTCCAAAATGGTATATTTTACTCTGCAAAGTTTTAGTGTACTCTATTCATTTTTTTGCCAGTAATTGTTAGTGTAGAGGTGACTATATTAACTTCTAGCTAGCGGTTACCCGCGACTTCGGTTATAATGTCGGTGAAACCTGCAACAACGTTACCCTCTTCTGGTGTAGTCGGTTAAAAATAGCCTATGTGTTAATTCAGGGTGTCAGCTAACTCCATATAACATTTCATCAAAATTGATCTAGCTGTTTTAGCATGAAAAAGTATTTTTTTTTATATATGACTCCCGCACTAAGGAATATCCATCCATACTTACAAATTGTTTTGTTAATCATATTAGTAGGTTTGGTAATCATACGAAAATGTATATCAATAAACTGTTCCCATAGTAGGTATGTTTAAGTGGGAATAAAACAAATTCTCTGTACATATACTATGTTTGTAAGTTCTGTATTTTGTCTCAACCTTTGTCAAGTAAATTATTCTATTAGACACAAACAATTATATTATATTCATCAGTTTTTTTGAAATTCGAACTAACCGTAAACTGACTCGGTGGTGTAGTAAAAATAAATAAAAATACAAGAGTTAATAATTATTGTTATTATAATTAACAATATTACACTAGCCTAAAAAGTCGAGATAGTCATTACTTTTTGAACTATCAATTCGTTTTGAGAAATATTAGAAACTGATTTTGTCATTATGTTTTACCTCTTTTTTTCCAAAGAGCTTAGGCTTCATTAATTTTGATCATAGTTCTATGTATATTAACTTTCGTAAATTTTATTCACATATTTGATTACTTACTACAAATATTTTTTTTTCACAACAATATCTCGTTTACGAACATTCCTGACATTTTTCGAACGGAATTTTATTCGTAGTCCTCATATTTTACTGCAACGACGGGAAATGTAAAACGCATTTTTGATAAGCTACGTTTTTGATGGTGCTTTTTAGCTCTTTTAACGACAAAATATGAACCGAATTTAAAATATTGTTAACCCTGTGTAAGACTATACTTTTTAAAATATTTTTGTGAATAAAAAAATTAAGGCAAATATTTTCACAATCTGCAAAATGTGAGTGATAAAATATTCTCTTTACAAAATGAATTTCAATAATCTGTTGCACACGTTATAATCCACATAACGCGTGGAAGCACAGCCTTATATTAAAAACAATTATGCGTCCAATTAAATAATTACGACAATATACTCTAGATTAATACCTACAATACAATAAATAATCAAACAGTCTTTGCTTCAATACCCTCTCGGTTGGTCTTGCAACTGCTGGTAGAACACTTTCGCAGATTTCAAAGCATCTAGAACAAATTTTTCATCACAAGGATTATCGTCGAAGAAGAACGCTCCACAGTGCAATGACTCCGAACAGGCCTCGTTCATCCTATTATCTTTGCAACAGCCTAGTATTGCTCTAGCACAAGGAGATAGTCTTTTAGACTTTTCGCCAACATGCCCTCGTCTTGATTCCAAAATGTATAAAAGTTCACTGTACGATAGATTGGCTGGTGTTTGTAATGTACTGGTGATGACGTTTTTATTAGTATTTGGGGCGCTCAACGCTTGCACGAACAGCATTGCACTCATGATCAGGGTTGATTTGTGCGCCATTTCTGCAACAAAATAGATATTGTTTTGACTCAGCTAACACACAAAGGATCGGATGGTATGGCAGGAGAATGTTATACACATATGGTGTGTTATTGACTTGTTGTGCAAATTGGAAGACCAGTATTTGTATGTTTTTAATGTTGGACCGGTTTAGGTGGAGTCGTCTGATAAGAATTTTGGATCCTGAGTCCAAAAACCTGATCTCTGCGTCGATCTCTGACTTGCCTTTTTCGAATTTAAGAGATATGAGGTGAACCACACTTAAAACCTGTTACATAAACCTTCACTTATCTTTTTCCTCGTGTTTATCATAATTATTGACCCTTTCTTTGTCTCAGATATTGTTTGAGAGTAAATAAGATTTTTTCTCATAATTATATATGATTAAGTTAACGTCTTCTTTTTCTCCGTTAAACGCAAAATTAGTCACGCGATAATTTTAATTAATTTCTAATTGAGTCAACTTGACGGAATGAATAGAATCCAGTAGCATTAATATTCAAAATATTTTTCTTTGATAAATAGTTTTGAAAGGCGTACGCATCATGTTTTAACATTGCCGTTATTTATTGAAGAATGCGGCAGACTACTGATCTATCTCCATAATTAATATCAGCTTTACATCCAGTACATAATTCAATGTTAATTTGTACTTAGAAGGTGAATTGTTTAAACATGAACCATACATTAAAATGTGGGCACACGTGACTCTACACGTGATCTCGTATAAATACATGCATTAATGTCACCGACCAACGCGGCTGGTTTTTCCAAAGCCGAGGACAACGGACGATGCGCGCGAGTCTACAGCCAACATCCAATAAACAAGTTTACCAATATTGGGCATCTTTGCTTAAACTCAACCAAAATTGGAGGTAATGTTGGCTCAAATATTGGACATGTAAAAACATAGGAAGGATATTAACTTCAATGTCAAGGTCACAAAGTTTAACCGTTAGACATTTAAGTACTGATGTAAATATTACAAACATTTATGATCCTACAGTAATAAAGGTTTCGTATTTTAATTGCGAATAAAAACCCAAGAAAGATTTAATTATACAAGAAAAATAGCACATTAACCTCCAAATTATGTTTATAATTTATAAGATTAGTAATAATGAGTTAATATATGAGTGCCTTTGAAACTGTAGGTCAGATGAGGTTAAGCAAAATTGCAAATAAATGAATATTAAATGCTGCTGTTACAACAAGTTTCCGTTGTATAACCTCAAAAGTTTTGTAACAAGGTAGCGTAAACATTACACAGTGACGAAACACAATAACGAGTGATTAAACCGAACATTTTTAGTGATGTTAGTAAAAATATCCATTACAACTTACTTATGTGTTTTTATCTTTTTGCAGTAATTATTTCGATGACTTTTTGCACAGTTTTAGCTTCGCGTTTCACACGATACGTCCACCTCTGAGTTGAATCTACTATGGTCTGAGGACACTTGTATACTTTTATATTAAACTGTATTTACATCGTGTAGCTGTGAAGCCTTTTTCCTTTTCGATAACCTGAGATGTGGGACTTTGTTATTTTCGGATTCCGTATGACGTTGGTAAACATCTTATCTGGTTTCGTTAGAATTTTTTATTTGACTATATGATTTATTGGCAAGATGTTGGAAAACCCATATAAAGAGTAGGTACGATGATAATTGATAGGGTACTCACGGACTTGTAATAGAGGCGATTTTTTGTTTTATTTATGGATTAAAATTGTTATTATGTGTATTGATAGTAGGTAGCATGCGCCTTTATTTTGACGGACACTTAGTGATTATGAGGTTTACCGTAGGTCAGTATCTAATTAAGAGGTTCGTCATACATTCATCGTTCCATGCATTTTTCATGAATCTTTCGATTGTCAAAAAAAAACATAATTGTGTGATTTATAAATCCGTTCAAAATTCTTCTAAACAAAACATAACCACACAAAATTAACTTACGACATAATATCTCACGAATCACGATTTGTGCAATCCTTGCTTTATAGCCAACCTTTTTGCATAATATATGTAACTAAATGCTTATTCTAATGAGTTCCCCTTTGACAACGTGGCCCCTTAGTTTAAATCACTGAAGCGGTATAAAGCAGGGTGGTTTTGACTGACTTTGGGTGCACATTTTAGGCAAGGCAAGGACAGAAAGCATGGCAGATTGTATTATCTCGTTTCGTATTCTCGTAAAATTATCCGTGTGGTGTCCGGATATAAAGAATAGCACCACCCCATACACCCACACTGGGTGTCGTAAAAGGCGACTAATGGACCTTAAGACCCAGTGCACTGTACCAAGCACCTTGGGTCACCCGAATGGTGGAGGGTAAGCCATCAACAAAACGCATTCCCAAAGAGGGTTAGTGTCAGGCAGGCGGCCGACTATAAAACCATAGCCAAATCTTTAAGCAACATGTCTAGAAGACGTGTTGCGCCGACCCCAAGTGAAATGGGATAAGGGCAGGGAAGATGATGATGTATTCTCGTAAAAGAGGTAATTGGTTTTAACGATTCAGACCATTTTCGACTCTCCTATTTATGGTTACATTTAAATATTCACTAAATAAGACATATTTAGCTGCATTGTTTCGCCATCTGAAAAATATTGTATTTTTTCGAGTTGTGTAAGTAGCTGACGCGTTTCTATTTTGGAGACTTGAATTTTTTATGACATAATTTTAGTAAATCAAATATCAGATTTCTTTTACATGTAATATAGGTTTAGGTTACTTAAACTTATTCATGTATCCCTCGAAATAATTACCCAATGAACAAATATGCGTAACTTTGTATTATGACTGTACAGTGTGGAGTCTATTCGAATACTAATATAAGCATGACTAAAGTGTAGTACAAAGTCGGATTTTACGTCTGAGTGCATTTTCCGATTAAGCACTTAAGACTTTGACCGATCTAGACGAAGTTACGACCTTTGAAACCTATTATTGGGTTCTAACTTAATCAATGCTCAGTATCAATAAAACAGCATCTGTAGTCTGTAGTAAATCGATATAAACGATGATATAAATAATATAGTTTTATGAATTTAACTATAAATATTTAAAGTCAATTAAAAAACAAATTCTTATTCAGAAATATTGTACTAGTCAGGAAATAAGTAATTAGCGAAAATTAGGCTATTGTTTCAGATAATGTAAATTACAGTTTTGTTGTATAAAACTCATTAATTATTAAAACCGCTCATTAAATCACTATCGAAACCATTTTTTTAAGTAAAAGACAACCTTACGTTTAAATTGTCTAAGATATAGTGAACAGTCTGAAATAGAATTGTGAGACCTTTTTGGATGTTTAGTTATTGTTAAAATTAAAACATAGTTTATACTTAAAATACAATTTATTTGTACATGTATATCACCTAGCTGTATAACAGGAACGCTGTTACTATCATTACGTAGCGAATGAGTACAAAAGTAAAAAATAACACTATCAATAACATTAAAGTAATTCCTAACAGGATTTTTATAAAACATTAAAACAAATGAGTAACTAGATTGATTACGAACATTGTAATCACAACTTCTGTTATAGAACAAATTAGAATTGTAATTTTTACAATCGTATTTTGTAGCTACAGCGCTGGTACAGTTGATTTTCCACTTAGTGTGAAATGTATGTGAGTAATTTAATTTTAAAATAAAGTTAAATTTGTAGAACAAAAGTTGCAATCCAGCGAAGTTATTAATGTTTTACAAGAAAACCTGCAGTCATAAATGGGCAAAATTGTGTACTATACATTCATTTTATTACTGTTTTAAGTATTGTTTACATCATCGAGGATTGGTAATAAATTGTAATAAATTATTTTCTGTGAGTCATCTTACATACATTTTCAATCAAATTGGAGAGAAAATATTCACAATATGCACGCTTATTGCAATAACTGTAGATTTATTGTATTGTGATATGTCATATTAAATTATTAACGCTATAATCACTTTACTAATTCGATTACGCTCATAAATATTCCTTAATTTTCTTGTCCTGAGTGACTCGGCAAAGGGCTTAAATTACAAATAGTTGGCTGACACAGAATACAGCTCAACCTACTTTAGTATAAATTATGTTATCAAATTAGGCCCTACGTAAGAGCTTATAAATTCTCTGGAATTTATAACATCAATATTCTCAAAGTTCATCCTCCTCTTTGTCCGTAGAAATTTTGAAATTTCTCAATAACCGTGAGTATTTGTTTGGGTTCACAAGGGTTGCCAAACGACGTGAACTGTGGGCAGCCCTGGATGGCGAAGCAGTCATAAGTAACTTGTGGCTGATGGCAGCAAGTAAGGATAGCGCCATCACATGCACTTGGTGGAGTTCTTCCAGACTGAGGCCTGTTCTCGTTTGATGTCTGCGGCCTGAATGGCGCTGGAGTTGTACTCGGTGGCCTGTTCAAAACTGGAGGAGCGTTTTGTGTTGGACGCAGTGGTTGTGAAACACTGTTCTGCTGATCATTGGAATCACTTTGAACACTGCCATGTTCGACGGGAGGTGCTGGTCTCATAGGCCTATCAAGACGAATAGGATCAAACGAAATTGGTCTGCTGAAGTCTAAGTCGTCTGTGTCAGTTTCGTTGATGACGAATCCCCAGTTTTGTCTCGTATCTTCCATAGCAGGCCAACGACTGGCTATATCTGGATTTGTTCCATTGTTGTCTGATGTTTGAGGACTATCGGTAGTTGGCGCGGGGTTTTGATTGCATCGGCAGTCCTCAGGCGGTACGTATAGAATTGGGTAGAAGATAGGTACATGTGGTATCGGCGGAGGGGGTTGTCTAACAATATTAGCTATTTCTTGAATCCGTCTGTGTATTTGGACTAACGGATCCTCCCCTCCGTAAAAATTTGGATTAGGACCGTTGTCTCTTCCAAAAGGTGGAAAACTTGGTGGAGTTATTGGTGGGAACCCAAAATTGTACGGGTTATACCACCTTTTTTGACGCTGTGACTCAGTAGAGTTACTTCCAGTTTGTGTGGCGTTATTTGTGTTATCACTTGTGTTTTCAACTTTTACTTCTGTGTCAAGTGTAGGTCCCGCTTGTTCCACTTTGGCAATATCTTCGAGCTTGCTGACGTCAGGTGCACCGTGAACGTATATTTGCAAGATGAGAATGCCAAAAACAATGCGACTTAAACTCTCCATCTGAAACAACAATAAAATGTATTTAACACTTTGAGTCAAAAAAAATTTGTTGCATTTTCATGCACCTTTAATAATACGCAATTGAAATTCAAATCAAGGAAACATTTAACTCTAAATTACATTGTCATACGATATCAAACTTACATAATACATACATAACATAATACAATTCGAATCAAATTTAAAAGTGAATGACTGACAAGATCCTAAAATACATTTTACACAGACTGCTTAGTGAGGCATTGAGCCCAATTTAGCTTAAGTTGAAGATGCAATCTTCAGCAGATTGCATCTTCTTTTATGATGAGAAGCGGGTCATTTCTGACAGCAGTTATTACTTGTTAACCAATCGTGTTTGGTAATTTTAGAGTAGTATTGTTTACATTACAAAAGTATGGAAAGGTTTCCAAATAATCGCAATTCTATTCAGACAAATGAAATAATTAGTGACATTTAAAATTGAAAGAGGTAATTAAGATCACAATGGCAGAATTTCAACAAGTTAATATTGAAGATAATTATTTTATCCTAATAGGTTGTTAATATGAATATGAAAGTTACGAATATAAAGATAACGAGAAGGTTCTGTTGAAATATAGCAAAAAGTGCAAATTAAAACCATAAAAAAACGAATTAAATTAAACTTAAAGTAATATCGTAATTCACAGCTACCAGAAATCTCTTTTACATTTATCAAGGGATAACAGTCAGAATATTTATGCCTCATGTCATTTAACGCCATTTGTCACTCATGATGGTGGAAAAGGCATGGTATAAACAACTGATAAGTCCACCTGTGACAATCCAGACGTGATACAGAGATTTGCGACGGAAATGCAATCGTATTTTGTTTTTATTACGAATAAACAAAGTGTACTGAATTTTGAACTTTATGCGTTATAGTCTTAGATACCATTATGCTTGTTTTAAAAGTTATTTGGTGTTGTAGAAGCGTAGCAGCACGTTTAACGGAGCAGTGTTTTTCTTAAATAGGTAAGCCCTCTGAATTAATAGTCTAATGATTACATTTCCAACAAGTCAACGAATAAAAGAATAGTGAAAATGTTTCAAATATCTTTCAATCTTGTAAATAATAAAGCTCAGCTACCTAAAGAAAGAATTCACTGGACTTTTAAAAGATAATAATAGGAGGAAAATAGCTGACACAATCGCACACAACTAGTCCAAATTGCTGATTCTAGGAACGTGACTTCAGATGTATAACGCTACTTTTATTACGAAAGCAAAACTGTCACGTAGGCACACCTACCTATAGTAATTTGGAAGCTTTGTTTGCTTACTCAAAATATTAAATTTATTTGTATATCGACTTAGTTGTCTTCACTCTAATACTTTATTTAATTTTAGTGGGTATACCTATTTCTAGTTGACGCAAATTGTTCACGGATAAAACGTTACCTAATTGTAAGCTTAAAAGTAATTTCCATTAAAAGCAAAGAAAGACAGTGATGACATACATCTATGGAGTACAATATTCACCCCATTTCCTACAAAAGATCCTCTCTTATTTGGGAAAGCTATCACGGGCGTGTAGTCTAGGAGTCAAAGTTTTTCAGAGCGCCCCACCTATTGTCTGGCTAACAATCGCACTGCTACTGTTCTTATTCCCATTACTCGAACACTGAACTACTCTATCGGAATAAGTACAGAAAATTACTTCGAACTTATTACTAGTTTCTCGACTTTTGTCTCGTATTCGTTCTTCGTTTTAATTATCCGAATATCACAGTCGTTAGGAAGGTTCTTAGAGATAATAAGGGCCTTTCTCATGTTGAAAGACGTCTTAATAACCGATAATTAAAGGTGTAAGTGTATACATACCTTAATTATCTGACGGTTGTGTTTGTCATAAGTGTCATGTCTAATTCCATTTTGCGTAATGATTTGAAAGAGGGTATTATGTCATATATGGAACTCTACCTTTGGGGATTGAGTGGGAGATGTATGTTTCTCCAAATGTATATTATAATGACGATTGGAGAGCTCACTTGTAAATAGATTGTTTTCGTTATAATTATCGACGGAACAAATTGGAGACTGTATTGAGTGACTGATTTGTATAGAATTAGAACCAGTCTGCGTGGCTGTCTAGATAATAATACAGATCTAAGAGTACATTTTAAAACATCCATTATATCATAATCATTTTTGACTCGTACCATCGGCTTAATATTAACGAATTAATTTATTAAATCAATACAGCTCTGTAGGTAGTATGGGCGCCCAATGTTATCATTTTGTTGGTATTTAAAAATTACCAATTTTCCTTATAACATAAATAAACAATAACTTGGCGGATCTAAGTCCATAGGTACTGGTTTTTCTTATCCTGTTATCTGAATAACATCCGTGTTAACGCGGGATCAATTTTTATTTAATGGTTAAATTATCTAATGTTTCTTAGCTGCACTTATTGACCTAAATCTCCCGTAGCCAGATTCTATAATGACAAAAAAACATCTATTGTATCGTGTTTTGGCATTCATGGTTACATACAAGTAACTTGGGAATATTTGAATTGAATAGTATCGACAAATGAAGGCGCGACAGTTGCGTGTTAGCATTGTCATTGATAATACGGCGGTTAGGCTTACTTAGATGAAACGAGAAAAAACGTACAAGTTGTATTACATTGCGGAGCCGCGCAGCTTGGTATCAAACGTGATAGAACACCGCCAGCAGTGTATTGCAACTCGCACGATATATCTCGCCTCACCTAATGAGAAGTAGTAAGAGATAAATAGTAAGAGGGCCAAAAACATGTCATTGTCTTTTTAGTTGCAATACATGACCTAAGTGTACTTATCTTGAAAGTAACTACATTTAGTGTGATAAATATAGTGACTTTCAAAATGCGTAATAAACTGTTTGATGCCCGTGTCACAAGTGACATTTGATAAGTGTAAAAGATTGTTTGGTTAAATTGTGGAAATTACATTACCTACTTACTGTTCAATAAATCGTAAGACTTTGACATGTCACTTTCATATATTTGATTTGACTAGTATTGTTAACAGTCAAACATGTCTGTAAGGCTAAAGGTTATGAGAAGGAAGCGAAGAAACTATTTTAGAACAGAACTTGATTTACTTTATACTTTAGTAGTATAGCTTTACTTTATGTACAGCACACAGCTTCGAATAAACGCAAATAAAGTCGCGGGCTGCAGTTAGTAGAAAATAAAAGTTACTGCTTAGTTACTACAGCATACAGGTGTCAACATCTTAATACCAATTATTTATACGACAGACAGTAAAATCCTATTGAATGACTATTCATTTTATATTTTAATAAATTACTTGTAATTATACAACTATATGACAACCCAAATTAAAAGTAGTTAATTTTAAACCGCGTTGCACCTTTAAAAGTGCTCTATGGATGTGTAAGGATGACATTTAATCACACCTTTTACGCTTAATAATATGCCGTATAATGCGAGATTACTTGGCATTTAAATCGTAGGTTTTGAAGAAACTCAAGACAAAGTAGACATGACAGTGAACCTTGTTGTAATTAAATTCACGGAAACGTTATTAAATAGGGATGATGTCAACTTTTTTTTTATTCGTCATGTATTTTAACGAATAATATATATTGAATATGTTTCGTGTCTTTTGCCCCTCAAGCACAAATTGACCAAAATACAATCAATGAAAATTATGCGTGACGTCACTATTACGTATAAATTTCTTAAATGCTGTACGTCACAAACATTTTTTAATATTTAAAGTAGCTTAGCATTGACAATTTTAATTGTTCAGTTAAACGGAACAAAATGTTTAATATTTTTCAATTATAGTTATCTATCTGACGGGCTAATTAGATTTTATCTTTACGTACCCTGTCATCATAGCTATTGGATAAAATAAACGATATAAAAACGGAATCCATAATCGAGGAATGATCCCTATGGATATGGGATTATTGCTACGGGGCTTTAAAAAATAAATAACAGATTCTCATCAAATGATTGATTAATATTCCACCTTTATTATTTTATTCTGATTGAAACATAACACTAAACATTTGCAAGGCATTGATGGACAGATTTATTAAACCAATTCGTTCTGGATTTTTTGTATGTGAAAATATATCATGAATTGTATTGTTTTAAATCGGTAATAACAAACTGCCTTGTAATTCGTTTCACTACGTAAGTACATGTTAACCTTCAATAAGTATTTAAATATAAATCGTTTTGCTTTAGATATACCTAATGTTTGACAGACAGAATAAGGAGACAAAGTTTATTAAAATGTAGGTAAAAATTGGCAGCCTCGCTTATTTGATGTAATTATTGTCAGTTGTAATTTTGCCTTAAAGATAATTAGAAAAATACAATATGTTTCGGCATTAAAAGTAAGTAAAAGATTTTCAGTAACTACGTTTCAGTGGTTTCTTTCAATATGTCATCATCAACGTACGCTAAACTTTTAATCTAGTTTAATTTTTTAAATTTGTATTGCTCGTATCTTGTTAGTTCATTTCCGCATATCGAGTCGGTAATAAAATAAGTAGTTACATACGCAATATATTTTAATACATAGTTCATAAAGAAAAGCCAGCAAAATTTCTAAAACATTACAGCCGGAGTATTTTGTAAAATAAATGAATGAAGAATACCGATTATTTTTTATTTAAAATCTTCAACAATAAGGCCGAAATGGTGTTGGACACAATCATTTTTACGCTCAGGACTGGGGGTTCCGCACACGATAACAATCTGCATAGCCCCCAGATATTTGCCACGGACGGCCGTATCATTGTTCGCAATGATATCTACACCAATAAAAAACAAACATTGTATATTCTCAATTTGTATAGAACAACATTAACTTTTTGCTTGCAGCTTGAAAAGAACGAGTTTGGCTTTTAACGGGACGACTTCCGAACGACCTTTGCAAGTTTAAGTTTTTGATCCACTTAACAAAATACTTAGTTGGTTGATTGTCACCGCTGCGCTTAGTGATTAATTTATAATATGCCATTATTTGTGCAATCAAAAAATATTATTTATAAGCGTACCTTTAAGTTTTTTTTTAACTGATTTCACGTTGTTGTCACAACGAACACATCTCAAACCAATATTTTAGACACTAAAGAATACTATAAAAACAATTGCGTGGTAACTACCACAGTGATACAATGCCTAATTGTTGTCTTAGCCTTTGTTCACAATTTTAGTGCTTAGGGGTTTTCCAGCTAATAAACACCGTGTTAATTATAGACTAGTGTAGTCATGAACTTGGCTACAATCGATCGAGATCAACGCTCTGTGCATGACGCGTATGCTAATGGAGGTGACGTGATCGAAGCATTGTGTACCGGTAATAACATCCACTTAAAAAACACAATACTTTTGAACCAAATTATCTAAATGTAATTGCTTGACACTCGGTGTAATGGAGTCGGTCTATCCGCCTACTAATAACGTCACGTTGTCGGGCAATTTTCCGGTTTTAAATTGAGGTGTTAATTTAATTATGTAACATCTACAAAGTTTTTAAATGCAATTAACGTGTTTCTAAGATTGCTACGAATTAGCACTTGCCTTTATCCTGGTATGTTAAGATCATGTTAGATTGTACGTTTTACCGGTAGAGTAAGATAATTATTGAAGCAAATTTCTCTTCATTGATTTGCTGGTCTATGTTTATAAACATGTCAGACTACTTTTCACTTTCTTTTACCTAGCCTGTGTCTTTTCTCAAGCGAACTAGATATTTACCTACAGCCTTAACAGATGCAGCTAAATACGCGTTGTAAATAGAATGAAAGCTCGCTGTCCTTCACAATATATTTACTAAGTAACACCAGATAGGCCAAGTACTATTCGCTGCCCCTAGATTTCGAAAGCGTTTTCATACTCTCTGTCTTACACATCTAATATATGAAATTTCTGTCACAGTGTTTGATCGTTACCGTACTCCTCCGAAACGACTGGACCGATTCTCTTGAAATATTGTAGAAGCGTTCGGTAGGTCTAAGAATCGTCCAACATTTATTTTTCATCCCAATTTTTCTTTTTTTCGCGAACGAAGTTGCGGGCAACAGCTAGTATACATATTTATATTTGTTAGTAGATTGCTAATGTCAATGTAAAATAGTTATACGTATAGGTATATGCTACTGTGTTAGCCTTTTCATATTCGATGTTTATGTCGCACGATGGCAATCAGAACTGGTTTATTATAATAATACTAGTTTGTAGCTCGTGGATGTGTTAGTCACAACTTATTCTAGCGTTATGATCAGTTTCTCTATGAATTATTCTCCGTATTGATAAGATTTTCCTTGGAATCTGTCTAGTGTAGTAAGTATAGTATAGTAGGAATTTAGGCGAATGAAATCGATTCCATACGTTTTAAAGAACATTGAACTTTTGATTTCAATAGTATAACATATACGTACTTTATTTGCTATGTATAGTTATCCTAAGAAAAATCCAAACATATTTTGTCTTCGTAAAAATGTTTTACCTAAACGTTACAGATAGCCTGGGACAGGATAAGAATGAAGGATCACTAAAAAAAGGTTGCTCTACCTAAAAAGTTGTGTACTG
This sequence comes from Chrysodeixis includens, assembly GCA_941860345.1. Lineage (NCBI taxonomy): Eukaryota > Metazoa > Arthropoda > Insecta > Lepidoptera > Noctuidae > Chrysodeixis > Chrysodeixis includens. The sequence continues at coordinate 13,866,788 of OW796094.1, forward strand.
GCATTTTGACTGCACAAAGCCAAATGCCTTGCAATTAGTAATAATAAAAAATACCCTTTTAACATTCAAACTAATCTAATCTACTTGAGAACTACTTAGCTCCTTGTCAACTAACAAAGGTTACTTTTGACAGATTTACAACACAAAAATTCTATTAAGAGATATTTTATTCTACCTTTCGAGGCTAAATTTAATCAAATAGCCTTTGTGGATGGATCTTGATTTACAAAACAATAATGATGCGGGCTTCAGAAGCCTGTATAAATCCTTCGGGACAACTTAGGCCCGAAATTCATACACCAGCGTTTGTCTCTACCGGAGATAGGAAAATTTCTATTTCCATGTACATCTTATACAGAGCATTCTCGTGTCACAATGTTAGTTACTGTACTCCTCCGAAATGGCTGGACCGGTTTTTATCAAATTTTGTACGTAGATCTGAGAATCGGCTACTATCTATTCTTTATCCCTATTTTTTTTCGCCAACGAAGTCGCGGGCAACAGCTAGTGACTTACATATTTTCGTCAAATGAAAATAGTAAACTGATTAATGGCTGGGTGAAATTATTATGTGTCTCTTTGCTTTTGATGATTCGCAAAATCTTAGTCTGAATGGAATAAGCAAACTTACATGTAATTTTTACAACCAACTCTATAGTCTGCCGAGTTCCCTAGGGCACAGTAACAATATGCACATGTTACACAGGCATATAAGCATTGGTAAATACTTTACGCCTACCAGAAATAAAAAGAGGTTAATGGTTACTGTATGCTTTGATGTTATTCTAATTCCCTCCTTTTATTACTTCAAATTACACTTGTCTTGTGTAACAATATTTTGAGATGTTGATGTTGTTTATCTTTACCTGTGGACTGTGCAGGTATTGCTTCTACATTTATTGCTTTAACATAAATCCTATACAAAATTCTAATCCTAAACCTTTGATTTTTGACAACTTTGAGGCAGCTTTAAGCTTAAGGGCATTTGGCACATTTAGGTGAATATCGCTTCATACATGTAGCAACTACTTATCTGACCTCTACAACCAATCTCCTTACAAATCGTGAATTTATAATCACTCATTATTTATAGCAACAAGTGCTCTTTGCATAAAACCAGCGATTTTTGGCAGACATCCTTCATACTTGATCTTCATTACATCATTGTCTGGTTAGCAAAAATAGTAAGAATAATTTATTTATACACACTACACCGGATGCTAATTTACTCTCTTCCGTTGTCTATGATTCACAAAATTCAATGTCAAGACCGTTACATAATTTATTTTCGCATTAATTTCAATGGAAATAATCAAGTAACTTATAGTATTTTTCAGTCTCAGTTAAATATAAAATTAAACAGGAATGAATTGAGTTCCTGTTACCGGCTTGTGTTATTTTTTAATTAACCTTGTTCTAATTAGAATGGGTTTATTTTTAAAAAGCTTTCACCTATCCAAATATAGTAAAACAGTATTTGTTTAACCTTTAGGAACTTAAAGAGTCGTATGAGTTATGCAAGTAAAGTTGGTATTTAAGAACGACACTGCTAAATACCACGCTTGCGTGTCATGTTGTCTTGGTCCCTGTCAAATAAAATGTAGAGACAGATAGACATTGCAGAACGTCAGTTATCTAAGTATTATCTATGAATACAGCCGTTGGTTTCTTCTAAGACAGTATGTTTATAGGTACAAACGAAGTTTGTCGTCGACGATTTAATACATTTTGTTCAACTTGTGTCAATCACGTATTTATACTGTCGTTAGTTTTCCTTGGGAATGGTAGACTGATATTTTTTCTTGAGGCTTTGCAATATGATTTTCGGAATCGCAGGAAATAAGATGTATTTTGTAGGGGAATAAGGACCTGTAAGATAATATTTTAATATTGGTTGTTGTTAACTGTTTTTAAAAATACAATAATTTTGGATTTGAAACCGGTCTCTACGATACCTACACGTGTATGCTGATGATAATGTTGTTTTTTCAACAAATTTAAAAACCAATTTTTAGTCAAACAACACGGAGCGTTTTTTTTTTAAAAAAAAAAAACAAAATTCCGTAAACAGGTTATTTTACAAACATTTATTGATATTGTGGAAAAACCAAAATTTTGTAACAAAAACACGATTTAGGTTCCGTAAAAAGGTAAAATCCATTTTTAAATCAGTCACCATCGTATCCGCTCAAAAAATCATGTTTCTCAATTCCAACTTTACTGAGTTGTTTACCAATTAAATCACATGTCTAGTTCGAGAAAAAAGTGCTTTCCTCCTCTTCACAAAAAGTAATATCCTAAAGAATAGTTAGTTCTGCAGCTTCAATAACAAAAAACAAACATGGTTCGTGATAATTTTCAACAGATATTGAACCCGAACAAGCAACATGATTAATTGATTATATTTTATTTGAGTCTTTTTTCAACATTTAATTTTGGTCGTTTAGATAACATGACGATGTTACATTGATAGTTAGGGAGACACTCTGAAGGTATAGGTACAGGTCACAAATAGGTACCTACACAATTTTTTTGCATACAAGATTTTTTAATAATATGATCGTGTAATACTCCCAAGGATTGGAACCGTTTAATAGCGATTTAAGAGTTTCTGTAAAAGGTTTTGTTCGGAGCATATTTGGGACGAGAAAGCATAGTTCAAAACCCTAAATAAATCATTTTAATCCCAAACTGCGAATAATAATAATAATTGGTAGCGGTAAAAATGAAGGAAAGGTGGAAAATACCCTAAAAACCAGTTGATGGAACAAAATTTTGCTTTTTAAGAAAACAGTTAGAAGCCTTGTCTTTTGTAGTTTTTTTTATCATAAAAAAATCGCTTAAGTTACCATGATCTCGAGCACATCACAAAAATTTAACACATCAAATACCTACTTGAATATTTCGATCAAAGCATTATGTTAATAAAGCGTGCAGTTTTTGTTTTTTCTTCTCATAAAATTAGCCACGATTCACTCTGTTTTAATTGCTCTATCAATTGCGTCGTGAAGTTTTCAATGCTGGTTATAATTACATACATTTATCGTTCATGACTGTAATGTACTTGAGTATGATAGTGATGTTCCTAAGCGATTATTATTTTTTCCTTTCACCGTTTGACCTTTATTTTGAAGATATATTTTGTAAGCCACTTGATCTTTATAAAAGGTACAAGTGACATCACAAAATTTATGTTTCTAAAAACCAACTTTTTGTGTCATTTTTTGGTGTCACGAAAAAAAGTTCTGTCGGCCAGTTTTTTACCTTAAATTTTTTTGGCAATCGTATTAAACCTGGTGAAGAAAAAATCTAGGGGATTCGGTTAGTTTATACACCGTGATTTTTAGGTCGTTTTAAAAAACTCGTCCACACAATGTATCCGTCATAAAATACCTCGAGGCGCGAATATAATTTTTTTATCATTAATTAAAATAATATGCATGAAAAAAATAAATAATACATTGGAAATATGAAACATCCTGTTAAAAATGTTTACGTATCAAACTGTTGAAGATACATGCTACATACTTACTGCGAACATTATGATTGCAATAGTAAGACAGCTGTTTTACGCTAAGGTGAATGACCTGTGATAAGACGCCGCCGCGCCGCCCGCGCGGCCCCTTTGGCACAAGGTTCGGACCGCGCTCACTACAGAGTGTTCGTAAAACTGCCTTGTGTCATAATAATGAATAATATTTTTATTCATTCAAATCTTAAAAAAAAACATATTTTTTTATTATAAACGTTCACTAGTCATTGGATACATGAACTGGGCTGCTTTTTTAAAACGACCTAAAAGTCACGGTGTAGATACTCAAAATTGAATAAAAATACGTAAATTTCAATCCAACGTCCCCATTAAATAAAACATACCTACTTAACAGTGTTTAACCGTACGTTGAAAATTAAACAAGAATTTACTCAATTACGTTACAAAATCGTACTTGGTGAAAACCAAAACGACTAGAATTTTTAAGCAACTTAAGACTATTTAAAAAGAGGTTTGGATAACATTTAATCAAAAACAGATTTTATTTTAAAATCGCGGTTTTAAACAAGTTTTACGACATTTGACCATAAGTGAAATAGAAGTTGAATTTGCAATAAATTTCGAAATACATACTTATTTACATTCTAAGCCTACTTTTTGAATTCAAAACAAAACATTTTCGAAGGACAATACCGTTATTAGAATGTCAAATTTCGTCACAACGACTGAAGATTAAAGATAAGGTATTTTCAAAGGAATGTTGCTATTTTATCGAGCGAGACTTGATTCGTATTCAAAAATTTAAACTATGCTGAATCATGATTACTTTTAGCAGTAACTTCTGCCAACAAAATATTGTTATATACATTTACATGTATGAAACTTTGTGATATTTGTCTAATGTATTGGTACTTATACTGACTTTATCTGTTAAAAGAACGGGTGAATATAGTATTGTTAGAACTACTGTTTTTTGGTTTCGTCGTTACCTAAATTATCACCTTTTTGTCACCTTGAAAATTTGTTCAGTTTATCTCAACAATCTGTCAGTAAAAGTAATAAATGCGGATTATTCCGGATCTTCAATTGTTTTTGCAACAATAGTGTAAGCACAAGCACGATGAGAACGTTTAAAAACCAATTTGATATCCTTTACGGTGTAAACAACCTTCGGATCGATTAGTTCTTTGTTCTATTATTTTGTACATCCTCACGGCTTAATGGATTCTTCATTCTGTTTTTTGAAAACACCATTATCAGGGGCCTACTATCACCCCTTAAAGTGTTAGATTGCGGCAATTGCTAAAATGAGACACCGCTCTATAAAATGCGAGGGCGTTCGTCTCGCTTCCACAACTGTAACAAAATTACTTAAGATGCTAGGCCCCCAAAACTATGTTACTTTAGGCGCCATATATACCATGTATAAATATTCATTAGATTGCATACTTATTCAAATAACCTGAATTCAACAATAAATGTTATGCATGTTATTAACATTTTAAATTATGAAATTACTTGACCTCTTATATAATTTATTTGTAGATCAAATGCAACTTAGCTTAAAGTGGCTGAGACATCATGAGATATAAACTGAGTGAAGTTTCTGAATTCAGCTTTAACAGTTACCACAAAATATCAGTTACCTAGTTTACATAAATCTCTATAGATATTATTTTTACGTCAGTTAACATCCAACATAACTTGAACTATCTGAAGTTGAGCGTTTTAAAGCGTAACCTCCACGCACTGATTCCAAACCGTATTATGCAGCTATCTTCACAGATATCAAATTAATTTGGTCGCTTTATTTTGCTACTTTAAAAGTAATTAACCATTGTCTTGTCTTTATGAGAAGTTCTTTGAACCTTGTTGAATGTTGCTATTAATAAATATGGTCTAAAAATAGATACTATTTAATGAATGTCGCTTTTAATTGAGTGGTTTGTACAATGTAAGTGAGATATCAGAAAAATATTAAGTTGTTGCGACGTGTCCCACCGTTTCGTGATAACATTTTGACAGTTATTACGGAAATACTCCTTAGTCAACATTAATATGGTAGCAACAACTATATATTTGTTATGTTTTTATATATCTTATATTAAAACTTAAGTAACAATTAATATACAAATTTTAAACTTAGAAAAAATGAGAACGGTAAAAGACCCACATAAAAAGCATATATATGGTCTAATTGAGAAATTTTCTTTTTGAAGTTAGTTAAAAATCACGGTACTACCAAAATATACATATATGGCCACATCGAATCGAATGGATTAGTTTTTAATCTCAGATAACGAAAATAAGTAAGTACTTAATAAAACACAGTATCGAAGGATCATTGAAGATCACACGTCAAACAAGTACAACTTTAAAACAAGGAAGTAAAACTTCCGAGACTATTTATAGCAGGACTGGTACAAAATATGATCTAATTTACATATTAATATCGTTTAAGTATGTACACGGGTTCAAAATACTTTACCATACAGTAAGTATCATCATAACTGAACCGTCGGTATGTTAACTGTGTTTTGGTAGAAAAAAAAACGAGAAGATTTTTTTTCTGTCTTTTTTTAGTGTACAATAAAGTTGATTAAAGGCACTTTTCTTATATTTAACTAGCTATTGCCCACGACTTTGCTCGCGAAAAAAAATATGAATTCGGGGATGAAAAATAGATAGTATTCTATTCTCAGACCGGTCTGTCCAGCCGTTTCGGAAGAGTACGGTAACAGCTACCATTGTGACATGGAAATTTTATATTATAGCTTATAATATTTATATTGGTTCTCGTACTTGACGTAAATTTACAATAAGAAAAATGCTATTAATTAACAAGCATCCAATCAGTAAGTAGTTAACACAAACAATCAAATATAATTCGTGTTTTGAGTTCTCAGGAAAACCACCAAATAGTCTACGGATCGTGTGTAATAAAACATTTAGCATATAAAAACAGAATATGGCTTCTTATTGTAATCAATTTCTAGGGAGTCTTTTTTAAATCAAGATTATTGCTTACGAATGAAATCGTATTCAATCGCTTGAGTTTTTACGAATACTTAATACGTGTTTAAATGCATATCTCCTTGACAATGTCCTACAGAAATGTCAGTGTCACAACGTGCGGTGCGGTACTTAGACTGAACAAAAAAACTTCGACCTGCTTGTAACCTTATCTGCTACGTAAAATATAATTAAAATAAGGTTTTTGAGGATGAACTAAAAGTAACAAAATGGGCCTTCCTTTACCCCATTTTCTATATTGGCATCTAAAGTATTTAATTACAGGCAAAAGGGTCAACAAAAAATTTGCTTAGTAATCCGAAACTATAATACGACCTGCGTAATATAGACCTCCTTAAGAATATTTGTAAATCTTTTAAAAAGAGGTTAGAGCTTATTTTTTAATGATACTGGACATACCTTAATTTATGAATAAAAAATCCATGATTTGAATTTGGAATTTATTTGGTGCTTTTTTGTTTTATTTGGAATTTATGTTACATGTTTTGAAAATATACCAATATGTGATCCAATAGCATACATTTTTGAATAATAATTTAAAATAATTTACTATGCCGTTTAATATACTGTAATTGAGGTAGTTTCTGTAGTCATCCTTCTGTGTACGAGATTAAGGTCTTTGGCCCTTTAGCTGACGACAATTACAAGGATATTACGCAGGGGTTATTGTTACTTTATCATTATATTAGTACTGCAAAAAAAGGTATAAGAAAGTACCAGTGGTAATGAATACCTTACCTACTAATCTTGTCTACTTAAGAAACCAGTCTATCTCGATCTAGTTCTAAACATCTATTTTCTAGATATTCCTGCCATATCTAACCTTGATACAGTTTGAGGATAAAACATTTGAAAATCGAGTTAATCTAGTAATTTTTAATTCTAAATTAATGGTTTGTAATTAATTAAGTTCATAAATTAAGTGTTTGATGTAGCCATATCCATTTTAGTTAATGTCACATTTTTGGATTCTGTTTTAGTGAACACTAATTTATTCTTGTTTTCGGCTTCTTTATTTTAAAAACTTTTTGCTACTCACTATTAAACATATTTTATGTACCTATCAAAAAAAAATGAGGAAAAAAATAAACCTTATTTTATTAAATATCTCTAGCTCTATAACGTTCATTATTTGATGCTATTTATAAAACATGGATAAAATTTACGGCTTAAAAAAATTAATCGAACAAACACCGTAAATACAGTAAATAAAATCTTCACAAAAAGTAAAACGTCTTCAATCCTTACCTTATCGTCAAAAAATCCAATTCCAACAAAAAAGTCACGTAAACACTTTCACAATTTGCTATACAAACTTTTTGTTATGACATATTGTTTGGTTCACGATTTTTTTTTTAATTTGACGAGTGTACCGTCCCGTGCTAGGGTTGTATGCGACTGAGTCTGCGGAGTCGACCAAAGAGGTTTATACGAAGCCCATCACTACGCCACCTCCATCGACTAACATCATAGCGGCATCTAATACCGTTACTCACATCCGTGGGATATAATGATTCTTTGTTATTTTAGTTTAAAAAAAACATATTGTTACTGGGATTGCATTAATGGACACATTTATCGTAAATCCCTCTAATCTTGAACTATTTACATACAGCTAAGTATGTAAGGTGTACACAATGCACGAAGCCTGTACGTAGGAATATGGTGAATTTGGTGCGTAAATTCAGTCATGTATATTGTAGAGCCTATTTTGAAACGTTTTTGTTAATTCAGGCCTTACAAATAAACAAACGAAGAAAAGTATTTCCAAATATTCAATACCTAGTTTTTTCAAAACATGTACCTTTCAGTCAAAGTAGGTATGCGTATAGGTAAATGTTTTTCCTATATCTATAACTAAAACAATCGATGTAAATTAAAATATCGACCTTAGATAAACGACTTCTTAATAGTAGTAGTTTTCCTGTTAAGATCACTACTAGTCTTTATATTACAACTACCTATTTTATAAGTGTTCATTAGTAGTAACAATTAAGTCTCTTGATAATTTGGTCTGCATATGAAAACAAACAACAGTCTATGTTTTACACGTCATTGCATTCTCTATACGTTTCGACCACAATTTTGGTCGTAAAATATTTGCACCACAATGTACCATTTTATGCTTTCACTTAAAAGAGGATCGTGTTTTGCATACTTTCTTGTGGTCTGAGTCATGTGTGTGTCATATCAAAGGCTTAAAGTGGTAACATTTTAAGTAATTTTGACGTTTCACTTTGGTTCTAAAAGGAACACGAAACCACATTGTCTCGATATGCAAATCAGATAGCTTGAGTAAGAAAGTAATTCAAAAATCCCCTAATTTTAATTAAACTATTCTAAGAACCACCGCTAAAAAACCCTGTTTAAAAAATAACCGAATCCAAATCCGAGGATCCTTTTAAGAACACGTTTCACGTATAGAAATACTCTAAAAAACTTTAATTTTCTTATTGTTCCCGTTATTAGAAACTTAGACACCAGATTAGATTAGATGCCACTAAAAGAGGGATATCGGTACAAATAAAAGTGATATTTTGTTATCAAAATAAATTTAAATTCCCCGAACGGAATATCCAGTTTGTATAGTAGGTATGTACCAATATATCACCCCTAAATTATCGCATAACCTATTGATAAGAAATGCCCGTAGTTTAGTGAGACATACAAATTTGTTAATATCTATCCTACTATTTCATACAAAAACATTATTATATTGAAAGAGGTTTCCACTAATAACCACCTTTTGTTAATAGCTCTTCAAAGCCAGACGGTTGAAGTTTCTAAGTAAAGCTTAGAAAGTTGACAAGTCATTGATTTAGCCACATTGTTGCTTTCTAGGTTTAGAACTGCGACCATGTCGTTAGGAAACCTTGGGGAATTTGCCGGTATTGTTTTGCTGGCTTTGTCTTTAGTAGAAAAAAACAATAAATAAGAACCTCCTCTTTTATGAAGTCGGTTGAAAAAAAACTCCATAAGCTATTTCTCTATACATATCTTTGTGTAGTTTTTTTTACCTTTAACTTTCGCCATTCAACTTTATTATTTAAAACGATAATTATTTATTTACGTATTCTTCAGTATTGTAAATAATAACTATAAGTACTTTAAATAGTTAAGCAAGTAGTTTCATTTGCCAAAAATATTATTTTATAACGAAATATCATTGAATCGAGATCTCAAAAATGACATAAGTATTTATCAGTAACCTACAATTCTATTATTTCCAAGGAGATCAAGTTAAAAATTAATTCACAATATTGTGTTTAGTCGTGGAAAAGGCAAATCAACATTGTAATTTTCGAGACGAGAACAGCAATTCAAATAAACAATCGCGGTCGAGGGCCTTGTGATTTAGACAAACATTATTACAAGTTATACAGCACGATTCGACTGTAACCGAAAATAATAGTGATTAAAACAATGCTGCAACGCCTACACTAATTATCTTAGCAATAACACATATCGACGAAATAAAACTTTTAATAAAGGGGTTGTAAAAACAAATGCAGGTTTAAATATATTGTTTGAAGTTTATTAAACGTAGTTGTAAATACACGTATAGATTACAAGGAATAATTGGATTCCGCTTAAGTGCAAATGAGAGAGTATGGCCGTGACACTTTTGAGTGTTCCTAGGTCGGGTTATCTTCGTATCGTGCTATTAGAGATCAAAAACTATAGGAACCTATTATTACGAAGGTATATAATTATACACTTAGCTATCTAATTTTATAATCTTTGATTTATGTATGACTAATCACTGTTGAATTTATTATAATAGGTTTTAAATTAACGTTATTTATGTTGTGGTATCATTGCAATCAGAGTTGTTGTGAGTAGATAAATAAATGTTTTGCTGATTTTATAGTGGACAAAGGCTGCCAAGAAATTCAGGAATGTTGCATTTATAATTTTACAGATAGAGCAGCTGTCTAATTTCAGGTTAGGCAGTAAAATACTTAAAAAAAGTGTATCTAATGGTTTAAATGAATATTACTGGTCAACCATTACATCAACAACATTTGGTCAATTCTTTATTTAAAACCTCATTATAAAGTAAAATTCGCAATGCGTGACCTTAGCCATGGCCCACGTTTTTCTCTTAACAAACAGTTGATAATGAGTAATGTAAAGAGTATCTACTAGTATTTTATTTACTATACAAATATTGTGGTTTCTTGTGAGTGAGCGTTGGCCTCGAACATGGTCCCTCACCGCATTTGATGATCATAGACGATACAGTCACGCGAGTTCAATAACCAAATGTCAGACTGTCTTAAATCAATCTGGAATTACAAAACTGCAATGAGCCCTGGGGTCTTATCACCAACACCTAAAATAACACAGTTGTTGAAGCGAGACGGCGCAATATAAGGCGTAAAGCGGCGTCTCTTTTCCCCTACCGCAAAAGTTATACTTTGAAAGGTGAAAGAAGACTCGCTGTTGATTACAAGGTGAACCTAGGTCATAGTTCACTTGATAGGATGCAAAGGAAGTAAATTACATTGTGTGGAAACTTTGAACTCATTTTTTTATATCAAGTTTGCATCTAGCTTTTAGAGTGGAGATGGTAAAAAAGAAGCAACGATGTCATATTTTACATGATGCTACTGTATTATTGCGTTTTCTATGAAATCAGTAACTGATTTGTTACCAGTAGATGGTATATTAACTTTGCTTTGTTTTCTTTTTCAGGTAAGTATTGCTAACCAGTCTGATGATCAAATGGAACTTTTCGTAAGTTAAATCTGTCCACTCTAGTAAGGTTATGACAAGTTCTTACTCTCTCCCTTATAAATATGAACTCTACTTTCTTTCTTTATAATTAAGTTTCGGTAAACAACATTATTCGCTTGTTTTTTTGACCAGATTTGGTAAGAAATGGTTTAAAAAAGCAAGTGAAAACCTAGTACCAAGGTGTGAGTCCTTGTAAAACATTTATTTCTCATGATGTCTATAGAACAGATAATTTCTATTAGATATAGAACAAAAAACTCATAAATTCCGTACAGCCAGATGTGTATTTAAATTAGAACACTCTTGTGAACTGATTCAATATTGGTTCAATTGAAAACCGTTCACAAGGACATCTGTTTCCAATGTAACATGTTACCGATTACAAACGCACTGAAGGCCGAAATTAAATAATAAAGCTATTGAATGATGACGTCAATTCATATGTTCCGACCAGCTATTTCTGTGACTTCGTTCGCGTGAAATTTAATTATTTTATTTTCTTACAAAAAAGGTATTTTTCCAATATAAAACTAACCTAAGTAACTTTTATTAGGTACATCAGTTATCTGCCAAGAAAAGTCCCGTCAAAATGGGTACATCCATTTTTGAAATTAGCGAGGACAAACAGACAGCTGACAGACAAAAAATGAAATAGATACTACGTACATCATTATATTTATACGCATATACAAAAAACAGTTATTTCCATATAACAAACAGAATCTCTAATTTGATTTATATGTATAGATAGGCACCTCTATACTTGATAGGGTATACATGAGATACTATAGATAGGTACCTATATACATACATGCGTTGAATGAATTCATTTAAAGTAATCCTTTGATAAATATTGGTTAGCTCGCAACCGAAATTCATTGTCAACGGCCGCATCGGTATTTGATTGATGATACTCAAATGAGAAACTTAAATTAATATTTGTTTTGTGAAAATGTTATAGCATTGGTGTTTTATTAGTGGAAAACTGGCCTCAAACCCGATTTGATTTGAAAGATCATGGCATATAACTTTAACCCAGGGGAATGAAAATTACCTGCTATCAATTTTTTATGTATCCTATTCGGTGACCCACGGTTGGGCAAAGGTTTCAAGAGATTTTAGTTTAGTCTCTATTGAGTCCAGAGCCATTTTTCACCAGTAGGTACTTTAAGAATAGATAATTTACAATAGATTTATGCATATAAATGTGAAATCTAAAACAATAGAACCGAAATAGAAAAAAAACACATGCGAAAAAATGATAAATCAAGGAAGCTACACACATTAGTTAACCATTGTTACCTCCTCGATAAAAATATTTTAACATACAAATCGTTCCACTTAGTTACTCTAACAAATGGCTTTACATGAAGATTTTGATCTAAAATACATACTTGTGTACAAAAACTGACGAAAATGGTTTCCCATGATAATTGTGTAATTAAATTATATTACGTTAACACACATAATTTGCAATTGCTTGGTTCATTATTTCTTATTGCAAGTGTTTATGTCTATTATGATTTTACTAAGATGTTTTTGTTGTATTTTCATATTAAGGGATCATTTTGGTAGTTTGTCAGGTACTTAACCTAACAGGTACACTAACATTAAAAAATAATCAAATCACTAGTACCTACTACATATTTCTTCCTTACGTACTCATATTGTTGTGAAAAAGGTCAAACTTGTGACCTTTTTTACCTGGGAAAGTTGTCTATGACTAACCTTACTAAAATAGACACTTAAGATAAACAGTTGACGGTCACACCTGTGAGTAAAAAACCCTAAGGTTTTAATAGTTGTTACTCTTTCGACAATCTTGCTTTGCATTTATTATTTCAATTGCTACACTTAAGTCGTAGTTAGTTTTTGAACGGTCTAATGCGTTGTTAACGGAAACTAGGTGGGTGTTTCCCAAAAAACGTCGACTCAACTGTTTAACGCAAAGTACTTATTTGTACACCTGGGCTCTATCTTACTTATTGATTTCGTTATCCTAGGATTTAATAAAATTATACCTTGATTTGTGTTTGCGAACGTAAATCGGAGTTATTTATTTTACAGTCTATAATTTTAAAATGAGTAGGTAAGTACTAAGGACTTAAGTTCCGTCAAACACTAGAATTAACTATTATTGACTTGTATACGGTATGCCGTAGTTTATCGAATGTAACTAATTAAATCAAAGAACAATTAAAAACTAAATGAATATTTGTTTTGAACAAACTTTTGTCCGTGTGGTGTCCGAATATAAAGAATAGCACCACCCCATATTATCCTCCACTGGGTGTCGTAAAAGGCGACTAATGGACCTTAAGACCCAGTGCACTGTACCAAGCACCTTGGGTCACCCGAATGGTGGCGGGTAAACAACCAACAATCGCATTCCCAAAGAGGGTTAGTGTCAGGCAGGCGGCCGACTTTAAAACCATAGCCAAAACTTTAAGCAACATGTCTAGAAGACGTGTTGCGCCGACCCCAGGTCAAAATTGGGATAAGGTCAGGGGAATGATGATGAATGTTTTGAACAAACTATTGAAAAAATACAACCTCTTTCAATATCCTTAAAACACGTTAGATTCGTGCGAATCAGATCAGAACAATTGGTATTTAAACGTTATGTGAGCAATTTATAATCCCTTCACTCAAAAATAGATCATTATTCTAAAACGAATTTAGTATATAGGGGGAAAAAATAAAGTTTAACTGCTTAAACACTTCGGCAAATGTCACCTTCGTGACTCCTCGTGATGCTCAAATATCAAGGTTTACAAAACAGTCGTGAGCAAGTCTTCATTACCGAAGTATGAATAAATTGTGAAACTTATATTTATCGTTATGTTATTTTTTTACCTCATACATATCCTGTTGGGATGTTAGGTATCTACTAATATAAATATTATCACAAAAAATATATAATGAGGATGAGTGTCGTGGATAATCCAGTGCCTTAACAAAACAAAAATAATTAACAACCTAAACAAAGGTAAAACAAAAATACACTACAATAGTTCTAATACAATAGTTTAATTAAAAACGGACCTTTTTAGTTTCCCATTAGATTAATTCCTATGGGTTATCGATCTCAGTAAGCAACTGATATTATCGTCGAACAAATCTGATTTTTAAAATAATCTGACTAAAAATTGACACTACAATAAAACTTACTGAACACCGATTTCTAAATGTCACTGAAAACACTGGCATTTCGTAAATCGGATTGTGTCGAAGACTTCATTTGCAGAATGTAGTACTATAAATATCGTACTAGCTTTTGCTCGATACATTGCCGAGCAGATACGTTAAGCCTAAAAATATATTTGTACGTGACACTTGTTTAGAATGTAATAAATGAAGCATGAATTATTTTAGTTCAAGACCAAATCGCACTATTTCTAGATCAATTCCTGGAATTCATGTTTATGTTTTGTCAAGAATTTCTAAGAAAAGCAGTGTCGAGTTTTGAGGAAATTATTATGTAGGTTTAGGTACCTCGGTACAAATGACTTTCCATACACTATTGTAAATTTTAAGAAGAAACTTTTTACAAAAAACTTATTTTTGCTTAGTTAATTAGAAAGTACTAATTGAGTAGGTATTATTGTAAAGAAACATTTTGAAGAAATATGCTTACAGAAAAAAATAATAATGTGTTCATTCTAAGCTCCTACGAAAAATTCATACAATATTTGATTTGAGGTATTGCAAACATTTATTTTTTAAAAGTTTTTTATCTACAGTTCAACAAAATTAAGTTGATGCTTGCAATAAGGCACGTGGTTTTTTTGAATTTGCAGCATCAATGAAAGTTGTTAGAGAAATGCGTCTTATGACAAATCCTCATTTTATTGACTAGTTATTTAAGGTTAACTATCTTCCGACCTTTATAGCCGACAGTTCTTACAAAATAACTGTATTCATGTAAAATTATAGGGCTTTAACTCAACAAATACTCTTTTCTCTCGTTCTCGAACCGATTTGGAGGTCAAAATATACATGAAAGCTAATAAAATAGTACAAACATACTAAAAATAAGATTGCCTGACCTCAGTTTCTAAAAATAATATGTAATGTTTTTATTCTAACGGAATATGATCAAAAGGATGTTAATTAAGATACACATCAACACGTCAAAATGTAATTTAATTGATAGAGCATAGATCATTATCGACGTTTCAAGCTGAGACGGTCTTAAGTGCAATTCTATGCGTTTTTGTTTCGGAAAAAAAACTGACAGACGTATTAAAAACCATTAAAACTATATCAATCCAAAATAAATAAATATCATACTCTAAGAGCCTGTCCAGATGAAGCGTTTTACGCGCGAGTCCACTCGCGCGTAGACACTCGCGCGTTCTTGAGGTACTAGAGCTACATAATATATCCCGTCCAGAAGACTTTGCGCGTGTCATCACCTGCGCGTAAAACGCTTCATGTGGACAGGCTCTTAGACTGACTTTGTCTGGCCTGTTTGTCTAGTGGTTAGTGACTCTGATTGCTATACCGGAAGTCGTGGGTTCAATTCCCACCTAGGACAAATGTTTGTGTGATGAGCACGATATTTTTTACAATATCTGGGTGTAATTTATGTATGATATGTATGTATTTAGAAATATATTATGTAAGTATGTTTATCTGTTGTCTAGTATTTTTTACACAAGCTACTTAGTACGCTTAACTTGAGACTAGATGGCGTTGTCTGAATTTTGAGGTTTATTTCAATAAAAAGACTAGAACGAAACTATGAAGTGAAACCGACAAAAAAGAAATAATCTGAGAAATTTAACTTCAATCCCCATAGGTACTGTGCTCTCTGACCTCCTCCTCAACCCTGTAGATAGAGTGAGAAGGCGCACTACACTTGTCATAGTGTCGTCTCATTTCTACATTGGCAATAGTCCTATAAAAGCTCACAGTAGACATTCCGGCTTTTCTTGTCTTTAAAGTTTTGTAGCGCATTCGTATCATTTATTCTTTCGTCCCAACTTTCACCATCTGTTTGTGTTAAAAGTCTTTGTTGAAAGAGTATGGTAATTTGAAGATTACTTTTCCTTTCTTCGCCTGTCTAACTGCCTTTTCTTTATATCTACTTATTGAGGTTAATAGGTTGGGGTTAAGAACGTATTATTTTCAAACACATTAACATGGTCTATAAAGAAGCTTATCTTAATATTTGTACGTTTTACTACGCATTAGCACATTAAAATACATTTATAATAATTCTAATGGGTACTTAATATTATTGTTTATAGTTTCTTTAAGTATCTTGATATGAAAGTGATTAGATCTCTCAGGAAATTCTCTACAGAGACACGGTACTAAAAATTTCACGGCGTATTTTCCCCAGTGCTTAGAAAACCATTAAAACCTTCCTGGATTACCGCTTTGTCCCTATTGCATAGTAGGGACAATCACCACATCATTTACCTGCATGAGTACCTACATACATGATAGTAGACGTTTTGCAAAGAGAACATTATTTTCAAATTATTATTTCGCTTCGCATTTAAGTCTTACTGAGAAAGACGAGTACTAATTATAAGTAGGTATCTAACTTCGATCTTTGCGTGTTTAAATGTCAACACTTCAGGCTACATTGACGAACGTACATTATCAAAAGTTGAGTGTAAAGATTTGATGTAGTTTTTGCCGATTCGGCTTGCCAAAATGTTTCCCTTTTCGACTTAATCGAACCAGACAGTGTAAGAATATAATTGTAAAGTATAAATAGCAGTTTTACCATTGTAAAGAGATTGGTTAACTTGAGCTTAATACTAAGGTTGTCCGCTTGCATTGTACCGAAACAAATGCCATCCATCCAACGATAATTAAAAAAATAATGTCAGAGTCAAAAGAGCTCTGGACGTTCTTCGAAGATGGCTGAAAAAAGACAATTTGTTGCCTAATTCTGAAAGCAATTCAATAATTACCAAGATTATGGTAGATACCAGAAACGGAATTTACTGATTTCTTGTACATTGACTTTTATTTATTGTACATAAATTAAAACTATATTAAGGAAAGAAAAACAGATCAAAGAAAATATTTATGGAACATACCTCTGATAATTGCATGCTTTAATAATCATAATTGATGTTACTTTGTAGGCAGTTCATCATTCCGGACATTCTGATACGGAATATAATATCCCCTACAATAATTACGTTAGCAATCAATAGTCGTTATGTAATAAATATATCAAATAATGTATGATTTAATGCAACTTTATAAGATATCCGTATATTCGTTGAGATACCTACTGATTCTGTACGTTAACATTAAAACGAAAGCTTTTAGACTTTTCACAAAACAACTTGGTCGACCGATGCTATGCTGATGAGAATTTTGTTTTTCGATATTATTTCGTTTTTTCGAAGAGGTAAGCACACAGTAGAAACAATGAATGAAATAAGAGCGGGATTTGTTTAAAAGCGTAGCATGGTTGCATAATGCTCTACGTTTTTTTGAGGATTGGTGTTGAATCTAATCCCTTAAAGGTCAACTGTCAGCCCAGTGACATATTGGGAACTAGTTAGTATAAAAAGCTATATGTTATTAAAAGGTTGTTGGGTATTTTTTTTTCAAAAGTTTATGCCATTGATTGCAATTAGTCGTTTAATTATTTAACCGCAAAATATTGACGTATTATTTTATTTTAGTCAATGACATTTACAATTATCTAGCACTTATTGTCCATCGTTCTTGACATTTTATTATTTATGCTAGGTTATTGGTTATGAAATATGTGTGAACTTAAACTTCTTAATTAGACGGATGTGCGACAGGATTAAACTTTTGGTTGATATTCAGTTAATCAAAGCTAATTGGTTCCCGATTTGTTATTTTTTTATATCATATAAGAATAAAAAATATTAGATATTTTAATTCACACAATGGCGCGTATTATATATTTGTATCAAAGAAATATAAAGTTTCGCTTATTTTTGTGCAACATAATTAAAAAATAATTCAAAATGAGCCAATAAAATAATATCGGACACGGTCAATAACATTTCCCACGAATCCACTGGGTATTTTCGAGTAGGTAATTAAATATTTATTACTGCTATTTCCTATTTGGTCAGTATATCCTACACTAGGCAGTTTCTGACGTAATGACGTCATACAAGAGCCTTACTCATAATAAAGTGGGTGTGTGCAGCGCCAGCATTTACTATATGTATATTTGTATAATATTATATCACTGTTACGTTAGACCGGCTTACGTTTCGCAGAAATGAAATCGTGGAATTACCGATTTTGAATGAATGAAGCGTCGTGCTACACTGGTTTTTTGAGAAGGATAAACGCTTCGAACTCTCACCATGAATACTACAGTGAAAAGAAAGGAGAAAAGCATACATATTATTATTTTCAATAGTGCAATATGCAACTTGTTATATATATTTCAATAGACTTACCTTTAAACTATGCCGTAAAAAAAATCAAGAGTTTTACAAGTAGAATAATCGCCAATTAAATCAATTAGGAGATAAAAGATGAAGTATCACTGAGCACAAATAAAGACATTCACTGTCTTACAAAGTTGCTGAACAACTGCATCTAACAACAAAAACAAATATTTCTCTAACGTATTGCTATTATCTAACCCTATATTGCTATATTAACACACAATGAAGGATGTTATTAGCCAATTATATACCGAACAACAATACTATAGAACCGATAATTATAATTGATGACATGTAATTAGAGATTTCTCACGTTTTTTTTTGGGTTCTACTAATTAGTAACTTGGAGGCCTGTCACCACTTCTTCGAACAAAACTAGTAAACTTGCAGTTGTGGAAGCGGGACAGAGTACTATACTGCGTAGAGCGGCGTCTCTTTTCCATACCAGCAATAGACTTACTTGCAGACAAACAGATGTCAAGTGAGGGTCGTAATCTATAAGGAATTTGGGCTGAGGTTCTGCTATCAGTATTGATTGTATTTGACATATTAGATGAAGTTAACGGAGAATAGGCTTTCTACTGAATCTAAGGCCCAAAATGCGATGAATGTATACCAAGTTTTGTTTAAATACTAATAATAGTTAGTAATAGAAGCTTCTTATTTAATTTGCATATTACTGGTCGGGGGTCTGATCACGTTTTTGAGTCTCGCACGTTCAAAATAATGGGTCTATTAGTAAATTCTTTGCATTTAAAGTTCCTGAAAATTTCAGTCAGTACAAGGAAAGTGAACTTTACAAAACTGGTACATGTTGTACCCATATTCCTTGTTGACTCATTATACCACTTATTTATTCGATTGGGGTTTTTAGAAAAAGCATTCGCATGGCAATGACTCGTGCGCAAGCCCACTTGAAACACCAATTCAAACATATTGACCGTTGTATATGCGTCAGCAATTTTACGAATTTTTAACCTAGCCCAAAAATTCAACCACAAACGTTTTGTGGAAGGAACTTCCGAGGTTAACTTACGTGTATTTTAATGTCTGCGGTCTGTTCTGTCCTTTACTTTCCATATTCTCTTTAACTGGGGAAATTTTGATGGACACTATCAGCCATGGAGAATTGCTGAGACTATGAGAGCGACCGGTAAAGCTGGTTTTTAGTAACTCTTCTTTTTGTGAAGTGTGAGTCCGTTGGTGAGACTAATCCGATTTATTGTGTCATGGAAATATGCACATAGGCTTAGTTCACTCATAAAGATTCATTGATTTCAACAGGATCTATCTGTTAGGATATTTTAGTACTGCGATTTAAAAAATATTCATAATTGATTGTTTGACAGCATGTTTTTGCTTGAATTTAAATATGCAAATGATTTTAGGATGTGACATGTTTTATATGACATCAATTTTCATATAACATCACCTTCGTTTTAAATTATGTGGATATATTATAAATGTTAAATGCGACATAAACTAAAAGGTCAATCGATCAATCTGGAAAATGGTTACCAAAGATGTTTTATTAATGTCTCCAAAACAGGGATTTAGTTCCTAAAATCGTTCTAAGTATTAAGGTCCTCTTTATTGACAGAATATTCTATCAGGATCAGGGTGCGGTGAATGTGAAAGTTAACCCCGTGCTCCTGGCCATAGGCAGATGAGGACGCTCCAGTGGTATTAGCCGGTAAGAGTCACACCGTTGACTCCCCGATAGTCCATGAAGGTTTCCACTATGGCACTAAAAAGAGGACCAATATTTTTTGGGATTTAGCCTTAGAAACTCATCAGCGTAGTAAATAGCAATATTTGCATGCATCAATTGAATTTTTTAAAGAAAATTACAATGTTGATAAGCGATTCGCTTTCATTTGACCTACCCTATATAAATCTTCCGATAATTTGATGGACATAACGATGAACATAAAAATAGAAGAAGAAGAACAAAAATTCACGAGAAATTGTTAAATAATACTATTAATTAATATTAAGCTTTTTACTAATTTCAAATACGTTTCGTTATCCCTTTGACAATACCAACCAACTGGCGTCCTGTTGTCTGGCACAAGTCATAAACCTACTTACACGATGATTCAGCTAACGTTTACTAACTACATAGTTAGATTAACCGCAAGAGGTTATAAAATTAACGGAATAATGTATCGTTTAGCTAATTTGTGGTTGGTTATGTCAGTAATAACACAATTAACCGTGTATTTACATGCCTTTTGATAGTAATAGTTGAGCTTTTCCTCTGATTTGACGCATTTTGCCCGTATTTTTGTAATTGAGGAATGAAGTGACGTAAATTGCTTATATGAAAAAGTATTTATTGAATATGGATGCTTTTAATAATCTTTATTTGTAGGTATGTACCTACATAATTCTGTGTTTTGCCAAAGTCCAGACATTATAAATACCACTTCTAATTTTTTTTGGTATGTAATTGTTAAATTATTTGGTCTACTAGCGCGTATTTATCAGGATAGCCCGACTAGTTAGGATTAAACCGGACCCCGCCGCTGGGTCAGCTCATGATTAAGGGCTTTGATTAGGTACGAAACTAGTCGGGCATTTCTGATGAAAACTCGTATGTAAACCGCTTAATTTAAAAATTATAAATCCGCCTCACAAAAATTGTCATAATAGTAGATATCGTCTGGTTTTATTGTAGACAGATTTTCAAAAGTAATCGCGCCACTGAGATCTGTTTTCAAAATTTCAAAAGAAGTGTTCTCTTAAAACTCAATTCAAATACATTTCGATTTCTTAAAACGTTCGAACCTATAGATGATGCGAATTTCAATAAGTTAAATTGATTTATCTTTTCAATTTCAAAATACCTACACGAATATAAAATTACTTTCCTGAATGCAACGTCTATCAAAATCAACATGTATTGCGGAAGAATGTCATTTAATAATGTGATTTAGATGTTATTCACATGACAAGTTGGCCTTGTGGTTCATTACAAAGATCTCATTATTAAAACGATAGCCACAAAAACGAGTTTATTATTTGCGAAGGTCATGATATGATCGATGTTGGGTGCTTGTTAGAATGAAGTGACTTATTATACAATGCTTGAAATGTGTCGACAACATGTCGTTGAACGATTCAATGATGATATACTTTTTGTTTCGAAGCTGTGATAGCTTAGTGGCAAGACCGTAGGACTGCTAAGTCAGAGGTCTTGAGTTCGATCCCCACGGCGTGCACCGACTTTTCGAATGTTGTGTGTGTTTAAGAAATAAATATCACAGCTTCCGTGTTTTGGAAGGCACGTAAAAATGTGGGTCCTGCGCCTGATCTCTCTCCGGTCGTGTCGGATTACCGTTCCATCGGGCTATGAGAGAAAAGGAATAGAGAGTGCACTTGTGTCTGCGCACACGCTTGTGCACTATAATATGTCCTGCGTAGCTGGCTGGTGTCATAGTAACACTGGCCGCCGTGGCCGAAATCGGTCTGGACCGCTATTACTTTTTGTTTACTATTGGTTAAGAGAAGCTGTCGGATAATTGCTTGCTTAAGTACATTTTTTAATTAGTAGTAACGATTACGGATCCTCGATTTAGTAGACTACTATAATGTACAATAATAGTACCTACCAACACAATAATAGCTACACGTAAATGATTGGTAAACAGTACATAAATATTATGTATGTCTTTGTTAAAAAAAAATTAGAATCCATTTCCCGATTGACTAAAAAAACAATTGTGTGAAAACTTTGTTATAGTTTAAAGTTATGCTTATTTTGTTATGAAAAAGTTTATGCGACTATATATTATTTTGTATTCTTTTTTTGATTTTCGATGGGTAAATTTCTGAAAAAATAAATTAAATGCCAAAATCAGGTAACATAAAGCTAAAGCTCGCTAATTGTTTGTCAATATTTTTTTTCCAAGTGACCAAATTAACAATGATCCCGCATTACGCAGTCTATCCTTGTATACAATCTAACCTTTACGTTGCGGTTAACTATTTTCAAAGCATCAAATAAAACACTCACAGACAGACAGATTTACTCGATCAAACCTTCAATATTCAGTAAAGATCATAGCCATCAAGCAGACTGTTGTGAATGATTTTATATTTATTTTCAATTATTTATTTAAGTGCCGGTATCCTCGAACTTTTGTATGTATTCATTAAAAAGGCGTAGAACCTACCACAGCTACAGTTACTTCTGTCAAAATACCCAAGCCTAATAATTATGACAATCTTTTTTGTGTGTTTTTTTTTATGGCATCCTTCATACATATCCTGAAACTCAGTTGTTATGTATTTATTAACTTTGCGTAATCATTTGGTATAGCTTACTTTTTTTTACTAACACTGACCCTCAAACTATTCAACATCCAACTCAAAAACGTGTAACCAAATCAAATAATTAACTTGAAATTTACGGCAATTTATTACGTCTGTACTCCATGACTCCATACAATGATTTCAGCAGGTCACTAGGCGCTGATGGCACACGACACGGTTGAATCAGCACGTTGATTGAATGCGACGTATTCACGTGAGTTTCATCAAAGAGATATATACTGCGTGATGGCGCCAGCACGCGTGAAAATTTTATGACCATTAATTTTCAAGCTGTCATCATTCGCTGTAGTCTTATGCAGGAATGTTTATTGGCTATTCTTTCTAATTAAGTATAACATAGCAAGAGAATTTCTGAAATAATTATACCAATGTTCAATGGGTCAGTTTGTCCACTACAGCCGATTTGATACCGTGACGATCAAGCGACACATTGTGGTTGTTTGTCTAGGCAGACTTATCGTCGGTATCGACACTAGCTTACAGCGGACAAACGTACGCTATCATGTCATCTTTATTTATGTGAACGCGGTGGACAAACCTAAAGCAATAATAAAGTCCTTATGCATCCTCATAGGTGTATGAAGTCATACCAATAAACCGACAGTTATTTACGCGGTTTAGTTATCTAAGTTGCGTGTTATCACACCTTTGCATATAGCTTCACTTCCTGCATAGCTTTATAATTTTATTCACACATTGTAAGGATCGTTATTGTGTGATTCCATTAGCTATAACTGGTTGCGTGTATGGATCAAGGTTGTATAAAGTAAGGAAGATAATCTTGACGTCAATGATACAGGTTCCATTCCTCGCACAAATAGAGTAAAAAGTGAAATTAACTGAGCAGAAATGTACTGGAGGACAATGCAAGGACATGTTGGATAATGTTCAAGTATCTTTAGCACTTATTTTTATCACAAACCTTTTTTACACGTGAGTATTATTTATAAGTATAAGTATAAGTTTTTGCTGCTTAATATAATGATATATTTCGGAGAATAAGGTACTGTTTGAACGACAAGTTTATGTTAACTTTTGACGTATAAACTAAAGCTTGCTTACGTAGTACGTCTTACTAACAGGTTTCTGGAGGTTGTGTAAGCGAGACAGCACTACGTGGCTCTACGTTCAGTATTTTGCGGTTATCTTACTCTAAAAATATCAACCGATTTTGTTGACAAACCCATAGTATTCACATAAAACCCCAAAAAATAATGTTCAAATTTGAAACTTTCGATAAAGCATAGAGTAGGTACATACACGAAATATTCGCAGCTGAAAGAAAAACCAGTTCATTATTTTCCTTCACAATCTCGTCAAATTTCGTTGCCGAATATTTCATTTTTGAGACCAACTGAATGCTCGTTAAAGCGCAATCAATGTAGAGTCAAAGTTCATGCACAGTTTTATCGAGATTTTCGATACAGTAGGTATACCTGTCCGAGAATCGTCCTTTGTCAGTATACATTTATTATTTTTGGTTACCAATTTACAGTACTTTTGCAACAGATACGGCTTTTAATAAAAGGTTAAAAAATGCAAATTGCAAATTGCAATGCGTCAATTTCTACAGAACTACGTTTTAATTGAGCTTTGTTTCCTATTTGAATAATGGCCAGGTCAAAATTTTAATGCCGCTTAGGGATATTAATTTTCCATTTTACCACATTTACTTGAAAAATAATCTTATAAAAGCATATTATAATTAAGGTCAGACGTGTACCTACAATATCTTCTATTAAATCCTGTAAAATAGCTGTTTCATCATGAGATTTCGTATCAAAAACGACATGATTGGTTTTATACAAAGCACAAATCTGTACAAGGTTAAAAATAAATGTAACATGTGACATGCTATCAAAACAAAAGACTGCTGACCATGGCACAGAAAAAGATCATACAAAAGCGAGCGAGATAGCAGCAAACCCGTTTAAAAGTTAATTGTACGGGTCCCTTGTATGACAGTGACAAACGATGGGAACACCATAGCAACATTGAATCAACTTTTATGTTTTGCGATGTCGGTTGCCCTGTATATTACCCATGAGAGAATTGTTACTACTGAGCAATAAAATGCCTTTAAACTTTTTTATTTTATTGCAGCTCGGGGATAAATTTCGAGACCTTTCGGAACTGAAACGTCAACACTTTAAATTGAAAATTGTGAATACACGAGTGAATAGAATAAAATTCCTTTTCCTTCCTGTTCCTTACATACCAGCGGTATCTAAGCTTAGATCTTCATCGATTAAAACAGCTGTAGAAACTTGGAAGGTATCCAATAATTAGGTGCACTTAAGGAAAATAACCAAGCTCTCGAGTATTTCTTCCTACATTCAGAAAATGTCGGTATGATAAAAACTCAGACGAGTCAATGACCTTAGTAGGTTGAATGTTGTAAGGCGCGTAGAACATGACACGTTGCCGCGCGCCGTCTCGGGCATGTCTCGATACCTCAAGTCTGTCTGATGCAGACGCTGTAATAGCTTCGAAGATGCTGGAGATCGCTTAGTACAAAATGTATCGAGACGCTCCATGTCGTCATAGAGCTTCAAATCTCCGCAAGTCCTTTAAGAGGCAGGACTAGGCCTTGGATTGCGATACATTTTGTACTAAGCGTGTAGTTTACCTTCTTGCTTTCCTAACTGCAACTGCAGTACTCAGGTGTCAGACACAAATATTAAAGTAACTCATTCGTTCGTGCAGTCCATTAGAGACTGACTGTAGATGTGATCAATCGAAGATATTTAGTTACTGTTTTTTATAGCTTAATATGCTGTTTATAAAACTGGTTTGATTCCGGATTATATAAGCGTTCAACACGGCTTCAATAATATTAATTTGTATAAAATTTGAACTTTGAATTTTTAATTTGAGACTTTGATCTTTTAGAATTATTGTAAATGGTTGTCTCTGAATCTCTGTTGAGAACAGGATGGATGTCATGGACTAACATAAGATAAAAAAATCCAACTGAAATCTAAGTCGCTAAGCTATCTAAGTCAAAATAATAGGGTTGTTTCTAACACTTTTCAAAAAGAGTAGGTACCTACTCAATATAATTTCATCGGCGTAATATCACGCTCGTAAATTGACGTCAATCGAATTGCATACGACGACGTCAGAAAACGAATTAGAGATGCCACATTTAATCTAATAATGTGATGGAACGATAAAATGTGAGTGTTTTTGATATCGCCATTGTCTTAAAGCAAATGCATTTGGTTCGACAAGGCCATTCTCTCTTAAATAAAAAATGGCCTAACCCTATGTACCTACTTACGTAATAGTACCTACTAAAATAAACTACAAATATTATAGTGACTGGTGAAGATATTGAATATTAAAAAAAACAATACTTTAGGATATTATTATTTCATAGGCCAGAAAACTAAAATCGGAGTACGTCTCTTTTGCAGCGCCTACGATGTATGATGAATAAAATTACAACGTAATGCATTACTGCCACGCAACGTACAAACGCGGAAGACGTTGCGTGGCGGTTAAGGTTTATTCAATAAGATTCTGCCACTACCCTCTTCTTTTCCCGAACAAGTGGGTAGGTATCCATGAGAATTTCCCCGCTTTACCGTAACTTAGGACTCCTATGCGGTCATTAAGACCTGTATGGAGAAGAAAAAGTATGATACCGTATCGTCAATTTCGACCCTTCCTACATCCATCCCGAGTGTTTACCTAAACGCCATTAATTTAGTTCGACGCGACAAAATATATTCGCTTAACCCGCAAATAGCACTTAATAAAAAATAGTGCAATAAAAAGTAATTTCTGTATAAATGGAGTGCTAACTTGTTTTACCATGCGTGTTACAAATTACGATAACAACTCTTAAACTGTTATGACGTCCACGTTTATGGGATTCATATTTCCTTGCAATGTACTACAATTCGTCCAGATGAGATTGAGTGATTATAACTTTAAAAATGCGACAAGTCTTTCCTTTTCGTATGGGATCATTAGAGAGACTGTGTGCCATTAGATTAACTAATAAAGCAACATTTTCTTTTTTAAATTCCTTCTTAGATTGGTGGATTATTTGTTCTAGTTTTCGTGTAGTCTTCGTGTCTGATCTTAACAGATCTGTGCAGTTAATCTTAGCCAAGGCTTTGACAGCTTCGCGAATGATTTCAAAATGAACAAATTGAACCTAATGTACTAAATTGACAACTGTAAATAGAGGTTACCAAAATTGGTCGTCTATGCTTATAATGACGTTTGAATAATAGATGATACACTTTGATTTGATATGATATAATCCTTACAAGTTCCATAGTATGGATGATTATATGTCACTTGTTCGTTGTGATCCTTATCCGCTGAAAGAATGTATGTAATGTAGACCCTTTTGTTCTTTACTAGTAAAGTAGCCTTATTTCTGAATCTGTATAATGTTTTTGTCAATGTTAGCCTGAAATAAATCTATTTTTAAACAGACTCTAGCGAGCGACTGTAGCGAGACTGGTCTGGGTTGACCGTGGCCATGACACATCGATAAACATAGTCTACATAATAAATCGCAATAGACGCTCTTTGACAATAGTTTTATTTTACAATGAGGCCCGATTTTGAATCTCGATATTTTATCTTTATTCCAAACAAAACAACGGTAACAAAAAAAAAAACATTTTCTTGAAAATAACTTTAAAGTTACTTATTAAAATTATTTTCAAAAAATATTTTTTTTGTATCAATAAGGTATCCTTAGTAACCATTAATTCTATTTCGCAATAGTCGCTTAGTTCATCCATAAAACATTAGTTCGTTGCGTCTTAAAATTCTTAGGTCGCCAGATCTTAATTGCGATGCACAACCGCTCCAACCTTCTTTTACCTTTGAAAGATGACTACTTATAAGGCTATTGTACTTACCTCAATACATTACAAGAATGACCATTCACATTCAAAACGATTATTCATTATAATTATTCATATTGGCATCTCAAAGTCTGGTATATGTAGCCAGACTTTTCAAACAATATATGAAAATGTATGACCCATATTCGTATTATTATGTAAACTGTTATTTCACTTAAGGTAGATAACAATGCAGTTCGTGTAAACTGAGTCACTAGCTTTATCTTTGTAGGTCACACGACAATGAGTGTAGTTAGTAGTTGCGTAACTGTAAAATTTATCATGTCGATAAGTTTACGTTTAATTAGTTCCTACCTAGTACCTAACCTACTAGTTTAGTGTTTGTGCCGTATGAGTTTACTCGACAATCGTATTTTTGAAATTAGTTTTGTATATTATTTTTATAATATTCCTATCCGAACTTTCAGAAATCGAGCTGTTTGACATGGATGTAGAAAATTGTAAGCTAAAAAGAAAGAACGAAAAGCAAAAAGTTTGGACAAGCAAATACAAAAGAATTATGATGCCTACAAGCCAGTTTATAAAACACAACTTAACTGCTACGTCTGATAAAGATAATCAGACCTAGGTACATATCCAAAATAGTCCAAATTGTACTAAAATATGTGGAAATTCTCATACCCCATGCCTGTAACCTATTTAACGGATTAACAGACCTTTGTCATGTTGAAGGATGCCAAACAAATGAACATCGAATACCGATGTAACATCGCATTGATGATGCGTGTCGAATTGTTGGCTATTTAGTCTCCAATACGCGTATGTAATCTAATTTGCTATTTGAAGCAGGGAAACGCTAGTGGGAAATTAGGGACACTTAAACATCAAAGGATTCCGATGAATAAAGCATTCATAATTGGTCTGTAATGTGGCTTTGTATTGTAAATTAGTAGAATCTTGTTGAGCATTATGTGTCTCTGAATAATGTCTATGACTTAAAAAATAAACGTCAGGAAGTTAATGAAGCTTAAAATAAAGTTAAAAGTCATTATTGTGTTAATATTTTAATAAAGTTAAATTAAATATATTATTTCTAACATGTAGACTAGGAAACACTTATAATATTACAGCTGCCAATGTAAACAAAATTACATTTCGTATCACCTTAAATGCTAAGAAGTTGCAAATAATAGCAACTCGTTTCGCTTTAACTTTTTCATCGACAAAAATCTACTTTGATGAGTAGCCCTTTATGTGAATTTCAATTTTGCATTAAATATTTAATTTAATCGGCTTTGAATTTTAACCATGATGACAAAGTAACACTGGTTTCACATTAGCGATTTTGTCGCGCGATTAAGCAACGATGCGGCGAATTGCAGCGCATTCGATCGTGTTATAACTTGATAATATATTAATATAACCCCATGTTTTGTACAATTATTCAGGTAATGATTATATAGAAGCTTGTTCCACGAGTGGGCAAGTCTAATGCTTTTGTTTTGCGTAATTTTTTGCACTTCAATCACGTTCGTAATCGCTTATGTAATACCAATCTTACTCGTACAATCATTGACTGTACCCACTGTGTTGGTACCCAACACAATTTCAATTAGGCTCTTACATATAATTAAGTCTGCCAAATCACAATAGTATTGACCACCTAAACATACAACTTACATGAATTTGTAAAGCTCAAGGAACGACATATTTATGGCATCGTAATAAGTATTAATTTAAAAATACTTTTAGCACTACATTAATCTTAATTTGTATTATTTGTTTATATTACTTCGAAGTATATGACTTTTGGAGCTATAAAATATGCTACCGTTATATACAGTTTGCAATGTATCGAGCGTCTGATTTTTATATTCACGATATTTTTATCTTTCGAGCACATTTACGAACAACAATTGAAATAAATTTTACGTTCGATAAACTTTATTTTAAATTGTTTCAGTTCACTCTTATTTAAGCGTAAATAAGTTATCCTGGGAAATAAACTCGTTTTAAAAAAGTTTGAACTTACAGAGAATTCGAGTACCTAATTCATAATATTTCCATTCATTTGAACTAGTTATGAGACGCGGTATACATTTCGACCAAATGTCAATTAAAGCTGCGACAATCTCAGATCTTGGAACATGTAAAAAAATGAAAACTAAGTTTCATACATCTGAGCGTTGGATTTCGAAATTATTGTAAATTATAAATTACTACAATTAGCAACATTGCATATTAACATAAACCACAAATGTGGTTGAGACAATACTGATAATGACTATCATCTACTCGTAATTAGGAGGGTACGGGTGAGTAAGCTGCCTTGAATGATTCTAGCGCATCGTCTATGGATTCGGTGCTACAAGCCTTGCCGTTATTGTAAGAGATAGAACAGCCGAAGTTATCGAAGCACTTTTTCTGCTGGTCGACGTTGCCGACGCAACACGAGAGAATGGCTGCGTTGCACATGCTCGGTGACCGCAACGATCCAGGTTCATCAGCAAATCTCGGGGCTTGTGTCGTCGGACGCAGATTCTAGAAAATAAAATTCATAAGATTCCAATTGAAGACGACAATGATATGTTGTCATACAAAAGAATTATCGGCTTCTGCACACGAAATCAGAAAGTGGAAACAAGTAATGCGTAAATAACTGGATAGCGGACTCCGCTTATTGCTCGTGTGTGGATAAATGAATGTAATTGCCACGGATTTTTATGATAAGCATGTACCACGTCCATTTTAAAGTTTTCAGATGAACTGCTACAATAGTTTTGTGTTACGAACACGTCAAAACGGATTGAATATAGAAAATTTTGATAGAAATCAAATTGAACCATTTTTAGTACCTACTGTAGATTCATTAGAATAAAAATTGTCTGCAGTATTGATTACAATTATTTATACAAGTACGCAGTAGGTAGAAAATCAGCTACGTATATATAATTGCAAAGATGCACATCGGAAACGATAATGATCTTCGCTTGCCGGTGGAAAAATATAAAATCTTTGAATTGAGCAAAGTATCCTAATTTGTGTGTGTGTGTGTATTTCACAACAAATAATTAGTCAGAATACGTCAATAATAAGATTTTTCCAAGGTCTACTAACTAGGAAACGGTACATACATTAAGTGCTTTACAGCTCACTGACGTGTACAAAATAATGTGCGATTAGAATCGACAATATTGAGTCATACTCAAGACACTGTTCGGTAATTTTTTGTTAATAGCATTCAGCTAAACAAACAAACGATTCCGAAAATGGAAAAGACGTGGGATAGTGTTTGTGTCTTAAGTGTTTTGATAAAAAAAATACATATAAGGTTTTAGACTCTGATAACATTTTTTATCACTCCTAGTCGGATTTTTTATGTAAACCTATCATGTCCTAAGCTAAATGTGTTGTTAAAAATGAAAATCATGTAATTTGTGAAAGATACACATTGTTTATTGCACTTCACAATTTCGTCTTAAATTACAGTAAAGTCTTGAAACTTGTTTCTACGTCTTCATATTTGATCAATACACCTTAGGGTGTTCTCAATGAAGTGATGTTCACTTCGGATTCTAAACAACTAACTAATCCTAGTTTCCTTCTTGTGATTGTACAGAAGATTGACTTACGTCCATTTGATTGCTGCCGTGTTCCACTTTTGGTGCAGGTCGTTTCATTGGTCGAAGCGGTTTAATAGGGTCGAAGGAGATAGGCCTGGAGCCGTCGCCTGATTCGTAATCTGCATCCTCGTTTGATTCAACGAATCCCCAGTTTTGATTCGTGTCTTCCATTTGAGGCCATCGGCTGGAGATGTTTGGTTTTTTCACTCCTTTGTCTGAGCACGACCCGAATTGTGGGACGGGGTAAGGGACAGGGTAGGGGATGTAGATAGGTTGTGGTGGTGGTGGTGCCGCAAGAGGAGTACGTCTCAAAAACACTGAAATTTCTTCAAGCAGCTTCACGACTTGGGGTAGTAGATCTTCGTGATTTCTATCGTAACCTCTCCTATCAGGATAAGGATATCCATGATTAGGAACTTGGAAGTCATAGCCGCCATAGTTTGCTTGCCACCTCTTCCGCCGATGCCTCATTTCTGCGCCATGCTTTTTTATACTATCACTAATGTGTTCCAGAGAGTCAGTTAAGGGGTTGGGTTCATGATTTTCTTCTAGGTGTCTTCCGTTTACGACAACCAAACATAGTAAGATCCCAGCTAGTAAAGCGAGTGTGTTCATCTGTAAAAGACAAAAAATGCCGGTTAACCTTTTTGAACAAGGAAGCGTCGCGTTTATAATGATGAACGAGTGTTTTTTTTTACCATGATCACATGTAAACGCGAATTAAAAATAAAATGTACGATAAGTTTCACGCAACAATAGTGAATACTAATGAGCAAAACAAATCGTAAGCTATTTATGATCTATGTTATGACACGGTTGATTAGTTTTTCTTAGAGTACGTCCGAACCTAGACTATTATGAGACAAGAACTTGTACGACGTCTACTATTTTATACGTATTTGACGTCGGTGACCTTAAAGATGTATTGAATTTTAATTATCTCGAAATACGTACTGGTGGCCTTTATATTTTCGTCGCCAACTTGTAAATTATTTAAAAAGCCGGTTTGACGTTTCATCTCAACGTAAAATAAAAAAATCTCTTTGAGGAAAGTTGTTTTTTTTTGTAACAGAAATAGTAATTAGAATTGGATAAGGAGAGAATTAATGTACGTAAAATTACAACACGCTTTTCAAAATCAATTTAGTACCTGTGTCAAATTAATTTTATACCATTTAAAAACTATTACAAACAGATTAACTAATGGCATTAATTATTATTTATAAAAATGCCGGTACTAATGTCGGGGTTTTTTAGTAGGATGTAAGTATGGACTTTAATACTTGAGACTTTAATATGGATTAATAATAAAAAAATGTATGAATTAATTTCTTATTAACGTGTATTCAAATCATCGAGCTTGATTTATGCCAACGTAGTATTGTAAAAAAATATATTAATAGTCTGGGGCAAATCGTTCATAACGTTTACGCAAAATTTAACACATTAATCTTATAACTGTACTTTGGGTGCATCGACCATTCGTTTCAGAACAGTGTAATCATTCAAAACTTTCCTTGTACTCAATACATTAGTTTTAATTCAGATACATCATGGCGCGAAGTGCTCTAAATACTCGATCTAACGATCCAAACATTTTGCACTAAATACATAATACAATCTGTATCACAATCACAATAACTCACCTTAATTATTTAAGTGAGACAGTCAAACGTAATTCACAATACACAACACTGTTTCGTTTTCGTTTATTTATTTAGATGCAACTGTTATCATTATCACTTATTACGCAAACGTGTTGACGGCCCAAGCTTGTGGTAAAGACTGGCAGCGTCGCGGGAACGCGACCGTGGCAATGAATGCGCGGGAGCAGGCCGTGCCAACATTTATGTACCAGACGTTTGTGTTATTCATATAGGTAATAGGAATGGCCCATTGATAAAATGTTGACTAACGCGTTATCAGGTGGATGATCTAATCGACGTTATGGTATGACGTTATTTGATTTTCAGAACCTACCCTATTTTACGCATCTAAGAAATGTTAGTGTTTTAGCATAACCATACGTGCCTGGTGTCTAATAGGCCTTTTTTTTCTTAGCCTATTATATCCCACTGCTGAGTAAAGACCTCCCCCAAATCCTTCCATGTCTTTCAGTCCTGTGCCATTTCAAACCAATCCTCGCGGTGTACGTTCTAATCATCCCGCTACCGCTTTTTGGGCCGGCCTTAGGTATAGGTTTGACGAATAAAAAATCTCTTTCGTTATTGAGAAGGAAAAAGCAGTGACCATGTTTACCTTGCGATGCGGATATTAATTTGAGAAACCAATCATGATGTTTTCTTTTATCTTCATCATTTGGTTTTAAAAATAACGTTACTTTTTTACCGTAAGAATCAGCAAATTCTACATTAAATACGATAATAAAAAATAGTATATTAGAGACTAGTTGCTTTAATCATATACGTTAATTAAAACACACCAGTTGTGTGTATCATACGGGAGATTATTTATACATACATATTACTCAAAACATAAAGTTCACATTGTATACGAGCTAATAAAAACATCCCAGATACTTTATCGACCTTACAAAAATAGCCAAGCGCCACGGTTAGGCAATGCTCCAATAATTTGAGATTTTTAGCAAATGATCTAATAGTCTAATACGGACATTAACTTCCATTAGAAATGTCCTATTAATATAATGATGCGTGTATTGATATTAGTACTTTTGATATTTCGTAATCTAACTTTAGGAAGTCTTTCCTTCTGGAGTATATCTCCTAGTAATTGTTTTCTGAATAGTAAAGTAGGTATTTTATTTTTTTACAAGAAACCCAATTAGTACATTTGTTTATTCACAGTTCACTTGACGGTAATTTGTGTTCTGTAATATTCTGTTTGAAACTTAAGCTTCTTGACCTACAAACAATGCTGACATTAATTATTTACGATGACAGACGTAAGTCCGGAACCCTACACTGACGGCCGCTCGTAAAAGGGCCTTTTCACCGAAGATCTGTTTTTGGTAATAAACAGACGGGCGAAGGTCAAATAGACCCTTCCAATGCATTTCATTGGGTAACTTTCTCAATTAGGGATATAATTTGCTTCGTAATCACGAACATTTCAATAAATCACCATCTATGGGAGTTCGTTTGCAGTTTTTACTCGACGATTGCCTATATATCTCAGTTGCTAGTGAATTAATTCGTATTTGCTTCAAAAAACCAGTTAATCATATCTTACGATACCCCGTGGAAGCGTATGGGAGTCTATTTATAGCCGAGGACAGAGCGGGGTCGAACGGCACAAAAATAAAGATTACATACGCTGCTTTTAATGAGCAGGCAAAAAAGCTGGGCGGCTTCAGCTTTTGAAGTAGGAAAAATAATTAAGATATGAACGGAATTATTTTAGATTTCAAATATTCTGTTTGTGTCTGTTATCATCCAGAAATTACAGATTTTAAAAAAGAATTAACGTCATGAACATTTTGGTGAAGTCGTTGGACCGGTTAATGGAAAAACAAATTACTAATAAGCTTCTGCAGTTGACAGAAAAGTAATTTTCTAGTCTTAAGAATAGTTGCTTGTATCCAATTTATTAATCAAATAAAATAGTTTAAGTACCTAATATGAATAACCATATAATGTTAAGAGTTTAACGTGTAATAAACGCATCCGTCGTGGAGCAAAATTCCACGAAATTACTAATTTCCTTAATGAATATTATCTTTTTATGATCCCGGTTTACCTCATAAACTGCACTTGTGTGGAACTAAACAATTTTCACAAAGAAAACAAAAGCCAAAATAAAAAAAATGGTTCATCTGGTGACAACAATTTTGTATATTAAAATCAATGTATTGTTTTAGGATTGACGAATTTTCTTAAAGAAAGTAGTTGCACACCGCTGGATGCACTACTGATACTAATGGAGACGCGTTGTTAAAATATGACTATCTTTCGTTCAAATAAGTATATTGTTGTATATGCAGGTTATCTTCAGTACATTAACATTATTACCAAGAAATATAGCTTTTAAGACGATGGTAATAAAGTTTTAATTATAATTTATCCAAAATACCGCTGTGGCCTTGCTGTCTAATAGAACCTAGGGATTTATGGGCTGTAAAATTTTAGTCTTGGTTAATGTCAACAATAATACATCTTTAGAGGATACACGCATATTGTGTTTACAATAATTTTCTAATATATTGTATTTTCTTTGAAGTAAGTACTCTTGTTTATTGAGATGTATAAAACCCAATTAAGACCTCTTTGATTGTTAGCATTTTTATATGTTAGTATTTACCAGATAGCCATAATCGAAACAATTTATCTTTATTTGATTTATAGATTGATTCCGTTTTATTTTAAATTATCATAGGTACCAGTGCAGATCTCGATGATGATGGGTTGGCTGGCACTTACTCGCAAAAATCTGTAGTACTGTAATCTTCCGCCCTTCGTAGCCAATTTCTGGGTATAGGCCTCCTTTTTTAGTCTATCACCTTTATCTCTCGTCTGTCGCATCCATTTCACTCCCATGATTATAATAATATATCCATAATAATTGACGAGGTAGGTACTTAATGCATACCTGTAAGATGAAAAAATCATATTTATGGAATCCAGATCAAAAAGAATATTTTATGACGTGATGACAGTTACTTAAGTAACTGAACGTTTGACGCACTTATCCAATTTTCCTACCACCGTAATATTTTACAACCAGGTAAACGATCATAAAATTGGGTTTTCCTAATATCCTCATTAAGCTAGTCTTTAAAATCCAACGTCGACTTTTACGACGCTAGCGGCGCCAAAAAGTATACGTGAACCTATATTTTTTCTAGAACGTTCTCAGAAAACTGAGTCAGTTTTACAGAGAATTTAAACGAAAATCTGCAGGTGACTGGTTTCCGTTCAAGATAATCCGATGTTACAGATACGCAAATAGTATTGACAGTATTGACGCATCAGTATGTAATATGTATTTAATCAATGAATAATGTTTAGTCAATGACGCGGGCTAAGTAGAACTACAAGAGTCAATTGTATACTTAGCTTGCATGCTAAATGCAATCCACGCGTGTATGTTCAGAGAAATAATTCAATAAAAATAACAAATTACGCTTATCACAAAGTAATTGATAATTAAAATCAACGGAGTATAGGAAAAACTGTTATTAGATTTCAATGTGTTTGAATACTGTTATGAGAATGGTTGAATAATAATAGCGTAATGTTAACGGTAACATGTCCTTTACGAGTAAAAACTTGCAATGTTGTACAGATAATAAGGGGCAGACGAAGTACAATGTACAATTGCTATGAGTCTCATCGTAAATAGTTGTTCGTTTGATAGGTTACGTCATTTTACGGTCAATACACTCGAACACAAACCTAAATTGGCAACGTGAGTTTCAACGGCTTTGACGGTTTCGTATTTATTGCTTTGTGCAAAATTTAGGTTGTGGACTAAATACAACAAAGGACGTTAGACTTTGTTGTGGCCTTTTCCATAAAGAACGATACCCGCACTGGGGGCATAATCTTGATTTATACTGAGTTTCACAAAAAATAAATACGCAATTAGGTACGTAAATATTTCCTAATTATTTCATTAAAAATTTACCATTTATCGTCTTTGATCTGTGTTCGCACTCGCGGTTTTACGGATATTCCCTTTTACTCCAATCCCATAACTAAAACAAATATCGGTTTGAAGAGTAAATAAAACTCGGAATGTTATCACTCCGTTTTGATTCCGGTAGATACAAGTACGATTGGAAAAGTTGTTCAAAATGTTCGCTGCATTTTTGAAGGTACTCATTGTTCGTTGTGCAAAATTCAAACTGGTCAAGTGACCGCGATCCTCTTTTGTTTCCATGACCGTTCACATAGTTATCGTTTTATGTTTGAAGTAGTTTTTTGCCAACCACAGTAGTTTTAACAAGCGACGGCATGGAAAACCGGCACTAGATTTAGCTCACGGGCCTAATGGAATGCCTACCAGTTTTTGTAATAACCTTTTTTTTAAGCGGTTTGTTTTTAGTTAAATTGGAATTCACATTACTCATGAAAGTAGTGGTGAAGTGGGAAAATACTAGCTCAAGCATTGTCATTTATTGGAATGCGAATGTACATGGAATTTGAAACAGCTTTATGGTCTAGTACAGAATAAATTATATTTCGTGTCTTTTACCGAATAAATAGGTAGTAGAGTAAAAATCGGATCAAAGAAAAGCTTAAAATCTTTTCCTCCTAAACTGTTTCTATCCCAGACGTCACAGTGTAATATATTCCCTGTTGAAATGTCATTTAGCATATAAGTACATACTTGTACCTTTTTAGGGTATCTCGTCTTCCCATTTCCCCTCACATCCGCGCAATAAATCCTTTTCTTCAATCGTGTTTCACGCATCCATGCCTCATAACCAGATCACTGGAGCATACCTGTCCCGACATTTGTTACTACATTTTCTTATAAAACGACGTCTTCTCGTCAAGCACATCTTCATGTCTTATTCAGACTACTCAAATATCAGGTTCGTATAGCGTTGTAACAAGTCAAATGTTTTTGTCATTTGTTTTTAATATCAATTCAGAACAAAAGGATTTTTTTCTGTTTTCCAATTTTTTTGATTTTGCAATTTCGGGCAACAAATTAGTACCACCCGTCTACGTGTTCAATTTTCTATAGATTTTCAAATGCTGTGTATTTTTACCATTTTCATGAACTAGTTTAACGAAGCAATATCTACTGTTTTAACAGCGTTCGTTTTGGATTTTATTTTCTACTAGCTTTCCGCTCGCGGCTTCGCCCGTGTAATTTGGGATTGTGGCGTTTTTTAATGATCTCGACAGGACTTTCTTTCATAGGCTAAAAAATTGTTACAATTGGAATTATATTATACAGCTTGAGTTACTCAGGGATGATGTAGCTTTCTAATGGTGAATATTTGAAAATGATAAGTAGTTTTGGAGTTTGTCGATTACGTTATCTAACAAAAAGTAAAGCGAGACAAAAACATCGTCTAGAAAAATTAAAAGTGTCAGTTGATCTCTTCCCCCCCCCCCGCCCGCTACCTAAGGGCTTGCTACTCCAAAAATCCCTTCTTAGTGGTCAATTGTGTTACTAAAGGAAGCCTTGTTCAAAATATCAAACTTCTATACCGAGAGGTTTCGGCTGTGCGTTAATCAATCAGTCACCAAATCACACCCGCGAAATCACGATTCTAGAGTAGTTTGGAAAAACTTACATTACCAAACTTATTTACTTGCCTATGTACGTTTTCGTGCCAATTTTCAAGTTTATAAACCTAAGGAATAACATTTTTCATACAAACGTTTTTACCCCTTTTCGCCCCCTTGGGGGTACAATTTCCAAAAATCTTTTTTTAATGCTCACTCCCGTCAGTAAAGGAAGCTTTGTTCAAAATATTAGACTCTTACACCGAGCGGTTATGGCTGCGCAAAAGTCAATCAGTCACCCAATCGCAACCCCCTAAATCACTGTTGGAGGGTAGTTTGGAAAAAAATATAATGCCATACTTATTTACTTGACCATATACGTGTTTGTGCTAAGTTTCAAGTTTATAAACCCAAGGAATAAGATTTTTCATAGAAACGTTATGACCCCTTTTTACCCCCTTAGGGGTTGAATTTCCAAAAATCCTTTCTTAGTGCACCCCTACATATCTCAAGGAACCTACATGCCAAATTTCAGGTTTCTACGACCAGTAGTTTCGGCTGTGCGTTGTCTGTCAGTCAGTCAGTCAGTCAGTAACGGAAGAGTTTTATATATATAGATTCCAGTAGTTAACATTTTTGATGACGAATTTTACTGAAATAGTTTTTGCAGAATTTTTCGAGTCGAGTAAATCAAGTTTGGAATTGATCAATTTCTGTCATTTAGTTTTAAATCGAATTCGGGCAAAATTACATAAAAATGATACATATTGTGATGACACGTTTCATGCAAAATGTAGAATTTAATTGAATTTGTGAATGTTTTCGTTTTGAGTCAAATGAGATCTTTGCGGAATTATTTAAGAACACGTGTTGGCTTTTCATTCAACACATGTCTTGCCGTCAGAAGTCTTGAATTCATTATTCCGGAGATGTCGAGTTAGTTAGCACTTCGCGCAATTTTGTACCTACCGTCAAGTGTCTAGTTAATTAGTTAAACACAAACTTAACATTCTCAACTGGAACAACATTGTCTGCCAGATGAGTGCGAGACGTTAATATTGAACTGAAATATGTAAAAAGTTATTATCGTCGTTTATATAATATATCATGTTATCGATTATTTTTACTGATTAGCTCTAAATTGATTTGGCTTAAGTAAATTTTGCTGTAACTTACATAAGAATGCTGTAATACAGTGCAAAAGGACAGGTCAGTTAGGCGCTCAGTCTATAATAATATACAATCAAGGAATACGGTGATTAGCTGATTTAGTATGACTTGAAGCCGATTTACATATTTTTGAGTATGTATTACTTGGAAAGGGTGGATTATCATGTATTTATATACATACATATACATCTACTCGCCATACCAACTATGAGCAATTGAATTTTGAGTATTTTTCAGGCACTATGAGTGTTGTCTGCGATAAAACACTTAACACATATTGGATTGTTTGATTAATACAGATTACGATGACACAATTACAAGCAGACTGAGTCTATTTAACTAACGATTAGGTTCATTATCACTGCATCAATTAGTCTCTACATTAACATCGTTCATCATTGACCAAGGAAATCAGTTTGCAGTCGTTTTATTCGAAGTCGAATTGTTTAGTCAAAACGAAAATAAATCGCTAGTATTTATGAATCAAGCTGAAAATATAATAATAGTAAAATAAATCTGTCTGTAAGTCTGAAAAAATAAACAAGTATTGAATGAAGGTAAAACATATCGGCTTTTTAATTATTATGAAATTCAATTTAGTGATAACACAATTAGTATTTAAAAATCTCCTTGGTGATATCGTGGTAGTTACACGTGTGTCAAAAATCACGAACGTCACTGAGAAACAAACAATATACCGTAATTTTCTTAGACGATAAGGAACGGCGGTAAATAGTATTATACGATATTGCAGCGCTTAAATCTAAGTTTATCAAAAGTAACACTTTGTTTACGATGTTGAGACCACAGACGGCTGCCTCTAAAAGTGTTCTCTTGTACTTAAGAGTACTTCTCACTCCTCCCAGTTTCTGTCTGCTTATAGACCGCACCAGAAAAAGTTACTTGCTTCGTAATATTGCCAGCTGTTATAGAAAATTAAACTTCATAACAAGTTTTTTGTATTGCGGAAAACGTTGAGTTGAAGTGAGACTATTTAAACTACGTGACTTACATATAAATATTATCCCAAGACAAAGGAAAAAAATCGATATACAAATTTGCGTTTTACTGATGTCACCTTTATTTTGGACGTATCTGAAACACTGTCGTCATAATAATATTAAAAAAAATCAAGTTGTCCCTATTCGAACATAATGTGAACCAGTGTTGTCATATTTAAAAAAAAATAATTGGCACCTATTATAACCAAGTATACTTGAAGGGAAACTCTTGTCTGTTATTGACTTTGATAAGTATAAATAAATATAAAACCTACATGTATTGTAATTACATCATTGCGGTTAAGAAAATATGAATACATTAAACATCAGGCCAGTGGCAAAAACAGGTGCTTCAGAGGTTCAAAGGTATTACGTAAGGCAACTTGTGCGTTGTATTTCAGGGATATGATGAAGTATTATTATCTAGACAATATTATATACAAAGATGCGTGTTTCTGTCATATCTCAAAACCAGTTTCTGCGGAGTATCGGCTAAACGTGCAAAATAAACACAATTTGGTATTTACTTGGACTATTTCGAACGACCTTGTGTTAGAATTTTGTGTTTACTAGACATTCGATGTTTACCGCTGCACAATTTTCTTTGCAGTAAATAATATTGTTTGTTATCGTTGTGGGTTTTTTACAAAGTTCTTTCGTTCAGCAATTTCGGAGGAAGTGTTGAAGTTTCGGGTGTTTTCTTGAAACTTTTCCTAA
Organism: Chrysodeixis includens; assembly: GCA_941860345.1. Classification (NCBI taxonomy): domain Eukaryota; kingdom Metazoa; phylum Arthropoda; class Insecta; order Lepidoptera; family Noctuidae; genus Chrysodeixis; species Chrysodeixis includens. The sequence goes on from OW796094.1 coordinate 13,908,319, forward strand.
ATATACTTTAACCTTGCTGATATTATGCAAAGAACGTGTTCTTTTTCTTAGAGACTGTCGATTATTGGCAATAATATGTTATTTGACTCGAACTCAGCCAAGCAGACAGCATTATAATATTGTTATGTATTTTTTTCTGAGTGTTTTTTTTTATAATTGTAGCTCCAAGGAGTTCATATATAACATCCATTTTGTTCGGCACCAGTTCTCACATCATTAAACTTTTCTTATACCACACAATTTTCTAATAAATTGCCCATCCAACGGCGCGTTTAATAGAATATTTAATGGACGGTGTTTTATCAATATTTATTTTTCTTAACCCTTTTCGTCAGATTATCAAAACCACGCCCGAAAGTAAAAGGGTTTCTCTGTTAAAAAAGGTTTGTTCAGGACCGCAATTTAGGAGAAAACCTTGCAACGTCTACATTTGTTCCATTTATCTGCACTCGTTGTTACTGTGTAATGTGCTGTAAAATTGAGCAAAATGGACTTTATTTCCATGAATACATTTATATTATTTCCGTTGATGAGGTATGAGACATTAAATAGAACACGGAAAATGATTACTTGTGTTATTTAGTTAGGTAAAGTAATAATTATTCGCTTCATTTGGAATATAACTCGTAAAGACTACCGTTGCTAATGTCGCTCTGACTAATACTAGTAAAATAAACACTAAAGTCAAATTTGCATCATTAACACAAGTGGACATGTTCGAGATTTATGTAAATACACAGCATCAGATAATGATAGGTACATTATGATGTTAAGATTCAAGAGGAAGAGCCATTTTTAGATAAATAATCTCACATTTATTTTAGGGTAATTACCCATAAGCACGCATTATTTTTTCAACATATCTTGACTTAATCGCTACCTTTCATGGACTTCCAATTCAGGACAAGAGTCGCCGTTCACCGTCTTATAGAACACCATCTTGAATTCACAACTGCAACAGTCTTATTTTAGGACGTCCGGGTCATGAACCGTTACACATTTTAAACTTACCCTTCATCCATCCATTTCAACCCAAATAAAACCATCTAGCCATAATTACATAATTGGTTCTAATTCCATACCGGTAAAATCAGCCCATTGAATCCATAAGCAGCGATATGTGAGAATTAGCAACAAATGTGATCATCCAAGCGGTTTAGTTCTACAATCATTACGTTCGTCTACGTCATTAAATTCAAAGGTACCCTTGTGTTTTGTGGCCAAGAGAATATTCATAATATTCATATACGTAAACCGATTCCATAATACCAGTTGGCTTTTAAAGATTCAGCTGGTATCAATTTGTACCAAGAATAAAATTCTGTGAACATATCCAGCTTTACCATTTTTTTTCAATCTTAGGTTAGTTCGATTTGAAGTAGTTTGCACATGCAATTTGTCCAAATCGAATTTTCTACGGGGAACTTAATCGAGTACTAATTAAAAATGACTTGACTTCTCTTTTCATCGAATTGTTGATAATGAATTCGAATTAGTGGAATTAACGCTTGATAATTTCAATTAATATTCATATCGCAGATTTACACCTGAAGATATTATTTTATAGTTATTCATTTAATGGAGTTTTATTATTATTTTTTCGTACTTCACAATAAAAATACTTTTTTATAACTAAACTTGACAAAAATGAATTCTATATTTAATAATACCAAATTCAATTGACGGTATAGGTACTAAGACTTTCAGAACACATACTCAGATATTTCATAACATCGAGATAGTATCATTTGAACGGGAAAGGAGAGACTCTTGAGTATTCGGAAGCGTCTGTCAATAGCTTACATGAATAAAAACTTTTCTATTTTACCATTCAAAGTCGTACTTCGTTCGTCGCATCGAGTACGTACTTGTACGTCTGCAAAAAGCTCTACCATTTTTCCATTTACGAACATGTTGATAAAGTTTGCTCGCATTCGATAGTTTTCTTTGATGTCGTGTAATTATAAAAAAAAACAACATCATTCACGAAAAAATATGTATGGAACTATGGAGTAATGAATATTTGCATCATAGACGTCTAATTAAGTTTCTTCAAGGATGTAAGTAATTGAATTCAGAAATAAACAATTGAATATACGCTGCTTGTAATGTAAACAGATGCATTATTAAGTCAGCTCTCCATAACAGGAAAGGTTTCAACAACGGTTACAAACTTTTGTTGTTTTGTACAATAAAACATGTTGAAACGTAGGATGAGTTTTAATTCTCTTAATTTTACATACAGCAGACACACTCGGGTTCTGTCATAACATAAATGTTTATGTTGCGTATTTTGGTTACGGATTAATCCGGTTGGGAGACCCTTTATATAACGACGTCCTTGTCTAAAATTGGAATTGCTAAAATAACTCAGGAAACGTATTTAGATTATATTCGGTTATGACCATTTTTTTATTACGTGGGACTGATTACTTGCAGGATTCGAAGATGTGTAGCTGATTGAGCTTTAAATGAAAAGAAGGTTCACTCTTCAACATTCGTAAACGATTCTTTTCAAAATGTAATTTCATGCAATACAAATGTAAATTGAATAAATTATTTTAAACTTGACAAACTTGAGCTACGTATGGTATTCCGAAATACCGCTCACCGAAAGGACGGTTTCCCGATAACACTCTACTCCGACGGTTAGTTGAACGAAAAAATTATTGGCCGATGAAACGTTTCGCCGAAAATATTATTTATCGACGGTTGGTAGTCCGAATGAATCCTTCGCCGATGTAACGGTTCACCGAAAACACTCTTCAACGACGATTGGTTAAACGAACGAATCTTTCGCCGATAGCACTCGTTGTAGGGGAATTCTTTTGCCAAATGGATAGTTTTTCTTTCAGCTTGACAACTCCCTTAGGTCTTGTAGAAGTCATGTTAAAAATACAGGTAATAATAAAATAATACATGGAATTAACAAAAAGGGAAATTTATATTGTTTTACAATAAAGAATATGATTATGATTGATAAAATTAAACATGGTACTCGAGTATTGTTTAGCTCCATTGCCCATAATTATAAAATATAATAGCTAGCGTAAATTGAATGCTATCGGCGAAAGATTCGTTCGTTTAACCAATCGTCGTTGAAGAGTATTTTCGGTGAATCGTTACATCGGCGAAGGATTCATTCGGACTACCAACCGTCGATAAATAATATTTTCGGCGAAACGTTTCATCGGCCAATAATTTTTTCGTTCAACTAACCGTCGGAGTAGAGTGTTATCGGAAAACCGTCCTTTCGGTGAGCGGTATTTCGGAATACCATACGTAGCTCGACAAACTTCTTGCCACTTAGCCTGATTCATTTATGTGAAGCAAGTTGAAGTAAGTGAAATCGCAGTAAAACTGAACAGTCTAATATAAAACTCTCAAGACTGAAATACGAAATATTAAACCTGAGTTGGCTGATATAAACAAAGGGAACTAACCAACTGAAAATGGTTGCAGCGCAGGTCATAAAAATTTAACGCACAGCGGAGCGTGTGCACTGCAGTAGGTACTATCTTTTCACTTATGATTTGAACGAGGAGATTTTATTTTTCGTTCTTGCTGTTTGATTCGATTTTTTCTCATAGTAGACAGGAATTTCATCAATATTTGTAATGGCTTTTATCATTATTGATAGTTACATTATCTCTTTATAATAAAGTATGTTATGTGTGTAACACAAGTCATCAAAGTCCATGCAACTCACTGCTTTGTATGGAATAATTTTAATCCCCTTGAATAACATTGTAGGTACGTAAGCTTGCAGAGGACAGATTGCTGATTCCATCCTAAAATATTCATAGGCTGGGTCTTGTTCCAATTTTGAAACAGTGTTACGATCCCGATACGGCCAGCCAAGTTTATACAGAGTTCTTCAAAAAAATAAAACAAAGACGAATTTTATTCAAAGAGTTTGTCTACCCACCTGGATTTTAGCATCTTTATGGGCGTCGAATTTTGACAAAACTGCCTCCTGGTTTGTGAAATTTCTACAAGCATTCGTTTACGATGACAGAAGTCGCTCAAAATGTTATTTATTTTTGATGAGTCCTGTAACTTCATGTCTTCTAAATATTAGAGCGATTTGATCAGTATTAACGATTCTAGAATTGAATCTGTTAATCAAACCTATCTTCACTTTGGTATGCATATATCTGAAGTGACAAATATTACCACAGATCGACATCTGTCGAAGAAGTTGCGACTTAGGGAACTTGCTCCAAGTTTGCAAGTTTGCTCAACGCAAATCGACAACCTGGAATTTAGATTTGAAATAGTTACATAGGTAGGTACAGTATACAGGACTACCTAGTAAGGAGGTCGATATCTATGTAAAGTTTACTTTAGACCCTGTACCTACATATACGATAGCTAGGTATATTGAAGTTCGTTGACCCTGTAATCCTGTTGGGGTCCCACATAATCCTACAGCGACGGTAGTCTTCAGTAGATAACGCTTTAACCACTTTACTGTATAATTTTGTCTGTAATAACTCAACTTGGAGTTATGGGGAGGCAAGGGATCTTCATTCGGACTGTGAGGTATGACCATTTTAGTGTAGCGTCACCGCGTCGTTTTGTTACCACTAGCTAGAGAGAAACTGTTTATTGTAGTATGTAATATTTGTTGCCTTAGGTTTAATTTCAGTTTATGTCATGTAGTTATTCTAACCGAAAATAAAAAAATAAATATCGTTATCATAATTTACCAATTTGATAAGTACCTAGTCAAAAAAAATGCTATCCTATTGGAATTTTCGTAAACGCAAATTTTCTGAAGATGAACGTTTTTCTAAAAAAATGTCAGCAGGTGAATCAGACAGGGGTTATTATAAGATTATAATAATTTCTAACATAATTATGTACTTTCAAAAGATGTCATATCTTGAATCAACTGAGTACTCTTAGGTTACGATATTGCTATAAATAAAATATGATTTTATTACATCACGTTAAATAAATCAAATCAGACTATGTCAAAGGTTAACTTTATGACATTAAAATGAATATAATGAACAGACGGCAATGATTCAACTTGCTATTCAGTATCAAAACATTATGACGAATACATTTAATTATTGTTGTTACAATTCATACATAAATGAACATCATGGCAAAGTTCAGATGACGGAAATGCAAGATGGACTTTAAAACTTACTATTCATACTTAATATTAGGTAGATACATTTGACATGTGTTATTCTTTTAAAACTCAAAACTTATAGTTTCAATTTTCTTTGGAGCAGAGCCCATTAAAAAAATATATTACCTTGTCATAAAAAGGACGTCATTAAAAGATTTAAAGAAGACCAAGATTTTATCATAATCTGATCATTAGTTACTACTTACTATATGCTACAAATACATTTATTCTAACATACAAAATGTTTTATATCTCGCGCTGTTCTCGCGTAGCCGCGAGAGCTAAATGTATGGGATTAAATCATAAATAACCAAGTTCATAATCAGGTCATCTTCATAATTAATAATCAGGTTCAGATAGGTCTATTGTGTCTGGTGACTGCAATCTCTTTTGTTCGTTGCTAGTCGCATATTTCATTATTAATGTTATTACTAAATTTCAATAGCAATCCGACATAACTATTAATTAGAAATAGTCACTGTGTACTAACCCACAACTATGTAATTATCATTTTGATTAGTTTCAACTTAATTGCTACCGATATATTTAGAAGTCATAAAAACTAAATAGACAGGGAAAAAGTACTTTAAAATAAACAGCACATTCTCAAAAAGAACTGGGTCTCTCACAAGACCGTTACGCAGGTCATGAATAGAAACTAATTTTTAAATGCCCGCGGCACCGCTTGCTGCGTCACTGGTTTTAATTAAAAGCGCCGCTGTACCACAACACACGTGTTTGTCAATTTGATATTCAACGATATTTGGACTTGCTACAGGACTGACATTTGGTAAAGGAAAAGTCCTGTAGACAAGTTGTAACTATTACTCCGAACACTGATACTAATTGAATCGCGCCAATGTTGTAAAGTTTGACAAGTCTCAGTCACGACATTTGTCCAAAAGGAATGCCATTAACGTACATTTGTAATTTTATATTTCAAAGCTATTCACCTATTTATTACCCCTGTACCTACTTTCTACCCTTTCCCCTCCCGTCTAACTTTTACTGGAAGAGAAAACAAATGAAAATCGTAAAGTTTCAAATGATCAGCGATCGGGATTAATGCTCGTCCTCGCTCTTGCTTTTTTTGTAAAAGGTGTTTTATTGGGGTTCAGTACTGTACTACATTTTTTGATATGTACAAGCCATTATTGTTAATCAGTCAGATTAGCGGTATGCAGAACAAATATCCAATCAATAAGCTTATCGAGAAATGGAAGATAAAATGAAATGATTAGTTTTGGGTAGAACAATAATTAAATTCCAGACCAAAGCCAATTATTAATTTACTACATAAAAGCATAAAGAATTTTGTAATAAATCAAGTTTGGTACAGTTAAAATCTTAAGTGAAATGAGTTATATCCTAAAGAGTTTGTTTGTAACGATAAACGGTCCGCTCGAACTAGGAGTTTGCTCATATTATGGACCAAGAAATTTGTCAGGCTTGAGCGCGTGTCGACGCTTGCATGCTCGATCAGCCAGCACCTATATTGTTGTGCAAAGTTACTACGGCTTCACACTGGATGCTTTAAGGTTTAAGATACTGTATAAATTTATCTAAGAGTGTAACAAAGCTAAGCAAAGGAGGTTTTAGCACGCTATCCTCTAAGACTAGCAGTAAGAACTATCAGAAAAAATATGATTTGATATCGGGTTATTTGTAACAAAAAATCATGCAAATCAATCAAAAGTCATTTATTCAAATTAGGCTACAATGCAGCACTTTTTGAACGTCAAATTAATAATAGACAGCACCCCATCGTCCACTCTTCACCGCTTCCTGTGTTTTTGCTAAGGGAGAAGGAATTATTATGTGGTTTAATAAGCATTCAATCCGCATCCCAATACTAACCCTATCTCTTTATTTTATTCATAAGCCCATAGAAACGTATTTAATAGTAATCCCGCTTAGACATTGCATTTTGAGCTAAAATTAACAGTGGTCAATTACCTCGTACAGAAATAGGCATTTCCTACACTCAAACCATGGCAGCTAACAGCAAAATTGTTACGTAGCGCAAAATACACACAGCATGTGCGTCAGGCCTTGTTCAGATTAATTCTAAAATTCAGACGAAATCATAATATGCATCTCAGCCTGATTTTAGTTTCATTACGTACTTTCATAATAAAAGCGTCAGTCCTTTTTCCTATTTAAATAACGTGTGTATGAAATATTTGCACAAACGGCAAGAATTCTTCTCTTCAAACGCAGAAAAATGGTCACTGGATACTGTACAATTAATATGCCCTCTATCTTTTTGTTCAGTTGTACTATACACAAGCTTATTGTACTTATGGAAAAAAAAAATATTTTAATACAAAAAAATATTCCTACCGATTTCATCAATAATACAACAAGTACTGAATCATCATTTTTGTGCTAATCCTCAAAAGTTCCAATTCGAAAACATTAACCAGTTCCGGGCTGTTTGCACTAATTCGCGGACTAAATATAAACGGGGCAACGGTTATTACTAGCATTATGTACAACGATCGTGTTCGCGGCCTATATGCCCCACATGCTCTTGTCTGCCGCGATTAGCATATTAATGCAAAAAATTAACTACTTTCTAATCTTGATACTGCAATAAGGCATAATCTGCCTTCTATAACCTAATATTAAGATGAAAATATGGATAATGTTACAAAGCTATAATTTCGCAGCTACTTTGATGTTTAATCAATAGTACAAAGAATATTTTTCTTACGAATCGCTACTGATATATAATTTGTTAAATCTGTAGGAAAGATATCAATTACAATTGCTTAATTTTGATTTATTCAAATATTTTTATTCAATTAGTCCTTTTTATTCCTCAACTGACCTTTGACGGCTCACAAAAGATGCCTAATCTAGCGATATAAATTGAATACGGGTCGAATTCACTTGATTGACTTTCTGAGCGACAAAGGTACAAAATAAAATGGAAAATTGCCAATGTTCGATAGGTTTGTCTAATAAATCACTTTCAAACATAAAGGTCAAACTAAAGTATTAAAAAACATTACTTTTTTGCCTTTGAACTGTGCTTATTGTAGCGTACTTTGGGGTAAATTATCGATGGCAAATTGCTGATTTAGTGATTATGTAAGGGAAATGAGTGCGTATTTCTACCATTGTTTTATAAAGTCCCTCATCGCAAATTTGAACCGGATTTACGGTCTGTGGTCTCCCCAGGTTTATTCGGAACGTTAGGTACTGACCGTTTGTAAACTTAACAGAAAGTACTCGCGATTTATGAATGTTTTGCTAACCGCGAGGTATTATGCCCGTTTCGTATATTTAGAACGGAAACCCTTTTAAAATATGTATAATTTGGTCCTCATGCTATGTCTGGAATGTAAAATATGAAACAAAACACATCCGTACAAAACTCTTTACTCGTAACAAAAATTTAAAAGGTTTAGTTACCTTTTTTAAATAAAGCAGATTTAGGAATAGTGAAATTGCAAAAACGATGTCATATTTTATCGATTTTTAAAACATGATTCTACTAGATTGCTATTAAAGTCATACCGCCATTCTTACACACATGTATGTACACGTACAAGGCTTACAATACGTTCCATTTCACATAATAGAAATCAAATTAAACAGCAGTATTTCGAATAAGCTTTGAGCAGCGCAAATAAAAATTATGACGAGATCGTGCTCGGAACGAATCCTAAAATCTGTTGATGTGTATTCGAGTATGTTTACTCCATGTTTTTTACTGTTAGGGCAATGCATAAAGCTTGCAGTTTGTACCGTAAACTGTAAACAGTATTATACTGTAATCCGCTTTGGGGAATAAAATATAGCGTACTTAAATTTTATCCATCACTTTTCATTTATTTTGTAGGCAGATTTTTAATTAAAACCCAAATTGCTAAATGGACCGTATCTGTAGTTTAGTGTTTTATTTTTTAGAAGCTGGTGATATCCGAATTCAATTTTAAAGTTTTGCTTTTTTTTAAATGTTATTCCTAATATAAATATTATTTGTCGATGCAGGCAATCTGAATTTCTTAATCACTCAAAATTGCTATATCGAGCAGCACTATAAAATCACGACTATATTTCAGACTAAAAATGAGGTATATAATGTATTTTCAAGTAATAAAATAGTGTGTCAAAACTTAAAAATGGAATTTCACCATTAATTTCTGCTTCCCATAAAGCTAGAAAGGAAACTCTACGTCACAGTAGAGCTAAAAGGAATTTATAGCCTTCTTTGATAAGTGTTCGTTTATGGCTCGATATAGAGCGAATTCTAATAAAAAGGCACGATTTTTAAGTCCCTTTGTATCTACCTGATAGCACTCTGTCGTTCACAATCACGTTTTGACTTCAAATTTTAGATCGTTTTGGATGTCACGTTGCATTTTTCGCTACGAGAATTGAAAAATATTACTGATACTAGAATGGACAAGCTTTGTCGGGCATATTATCCTTTGGCTATGTCATACCTCATGTTACATCAAATTAGAACAATTAGATTTTGGACACTGCACGCCTTGAAAATGAATGTTCATTGACCAAATATGGCAACATTATTATTATCAAGGTGTTTTGGTCATCGTTAGGAATAACACCTACAAACTGATTAAAGCACAATGCATCAGAAACGAAAAAAAAAAACAGTTTTTTTTTAATGTGTAATAATTTAGCTAGTATTAGCAAGACTACATTAGCTTAAAATGTTTCTTCTAAATTTTCCTACTAAAGTAGAGTCAAGTAAATAAGAAACACGACAACTTAAGACCTTCCAATCTTCTAGCAAACGACAAGCTTGATATAATTTGTTTCCCATCATTTTTAAATTAACACGAGGCCGAATTTCTCAAAAATATGGCGAAAATTCTTATTAAAATTAATGATGTAAGCCAGGTAAGCGCTTCTGACTACAAAATATTTGGCCCTAAACTAAAGGTGAAAAAATTCGTTGTTGTTTCGGATAGCATTCGATAGAAATTTTGTATCATCGTTAATAAATATTTGCAAGGTTGGTTTAAATGATTCTTAATAAGAATATTCAAAGCAATACGTTTAAAGTTAAATATTGTACAAGTTAATTTTATATCTTGCAAGAAAACAACTAAATCATTTGAATTCAGTTGAAATACGTTCAAAAGTTAGTACATAATCAATAATGAGGTTCCAAATCTATTTGATCAGTGCTTAACATCAATTCTAAATTTAACAAATTGATATTACATTGATGTTAAGTACTTGATAAGCTTTTGTTAAAAAGGTCAATGATTTTGCGATTGCGAATACAGTAATCTTTTATTAATCGCACATCAATGCTTTTACTATGAGCACTTATTACGACCATTATCACTGTGGGGGCAGGACACAGCTATGTAGTATGTATCGCTCCGTCTCACTTTAACAGTGACTAAAGCCTTGTAATGAGAAGTTTTAGTATGGGATCTGTTATGAATTTTGGTAATTCGTGAAATCATGAGAGTCTGAGCAACATTTAGGAATGATGCAAATTCAGCTTACTGCGTACCGCATTGATCCGCTTACAGCCGCATATTTCATTTCATTCTGGTCTGTATTTGTAAATACGGTAGTTGGAATATTAACGTGCTAAGTGCAGTCAGTTTTTAGTGGTAGGGTATAAATTTTATGCTAAATACGTTTTTTAAAGTTTACTAGATTAAATTGATTATCACCGATTATTCTCTAACTGTATAACTGACATAATGTGTTGTGCAAGTAAACGTATGACGCACTTTTATTAATTTCATGCATACGCACTTAATTTTACACCGGCATATAGAAATGTATGAGTTCAGTATTCAAATCAGAAACAAAAGAATATTATATCTCTGAAATCAAGTTATTTTTATATCGGTAATTCAACTATTTAAAACTAAAAATAAAATTCACGACGCAATAAAAGTATATTGAGAATAAAGTTAAATATTTATATACTAAGTATTAATAGAATACATTATCCTTTAAGGTGTTCTATCCATAATTAGCCAAAACGTTTCCATTTAAACAAAGGAATATAAATCAAATACCTAATACAATTCGCGTGACGGTGAAATTGACTGATTGACAACAGCTGTCTCAGCAATTTAGAAATGTCAGATACTAAGCCGTTTCCCGCTGAGGACTTAATGTTTATTTTTCCCTGCATTGCGTTTGATTCGTAGCGGTATGGACAATACAATTTATTTATAGACTTTATTTATGTTCATTTAGATCGTTAGAAACAAAACTGAAATAACTCTTTTCTGAAGTAGATGGTCAACAATGAATTAATGATTGGTTTGCTAGGCTGTAAACATATAGTTACATAAAGTACTTAATAGCATTTGGTTCTAAGTTTTAAAAGAAAAAAAAACCTGTTAATTTATATTTCTAGATTCAAAACTTTTCGTTTAAATCTTTGAGCACCGCAGTTGTCGTGGGTTTTAACCATCATTCAAAAAAATGCTCGCCTCTTAGTTCGTATAGTCAGTATTGAAGTACTTAGTTCTCAATATCAGCCTACTACCGAACTGTTTGCTATTTGTGGGTTTTTACATAGATACGCTCGACCGACTCAGAATTGAACACGTAGTAGAATTGAAACTGTATCCTTTGTACCAAGTGGACTTTTGTTACTCCAATTTTATTGGGTCACAGTAGTCAATTATTTGCCTGATGTTTGCAAATTGTTTTTTTTTTTGTATTCATACGTCATATTCCTGGTTCTTTCCTACAGTGCGAACAGACTTTCGTGTTTTAAAAAGCACGTTAAAATGAGTGTCCTGCGTATGATCACTCTCCGTTTGTGTCGGATTGCGGTTCCATGGAGCTATGAGAGTAAAGGTATTAGGTTTAATGTACATTGTAAACTATTTGTAGAAGAAGAAGTATAAATAAATAATAAAGGAACAGAGAGTGCACCTGTGTTTGCGCACACGTTTCTGCACTATAATCTATAGCTGACTGGTGTGACCGAAAGCGGTCCGAAAATTATTGTTTATTTCGTACGAGATGCGACATAAAAATGTCGTTGTTTGTAAGTTATAAAATTATTATCGCGATTTCGGTTTTTTGCATCTATACCAGATAAGGCCACAAGTCGTTTGTGAGACGGGTTATTTGATAACTCTAAAACTAATATGAAACTCTTGAGCTTGCTCCATGATTTTTTTTTATCACTCTATAGTGAACTCTCTTAAATCACCTAGACTAATCCAACAATCTCTTGTTGCTTATAAAATCATAGTAAAAGAATTCCACGCTTCCCAAGTAATGATATTGTGTTCAAAGATCCTACACAAACAGCATACTTTAAACAATTTGCCTTCTCTGCATATTTCTCAACAACCGTACTTAATATTAACATAATTATCACATAACATAATATTCCCGAGAACATTGTTCAAATTAATTTGCAACAGGTCCTGAAAGATAGCGAGGAAACATCTAAAGTAGGAACTTAAACTTTTTAGTTATAAATTGTTGGGGCTTAGAGCGGGCAAGTTTGGAAGGGGCGCCGACATGGTCGCTTTACCGTAAGCGTTTGAAGTTTTCCGGCTATTTGATGCTATTGTTATGTGGAAAATGTATACTGGTTTGATGATTTATTAATATTGACTTTTAAATGCTACTTTTGCTAAGTAAGTTTACCTTAAACAATTTGTGACAACTCAAAGCAATTATAATAATTTAGGACAACAATTCAATAGGGATGAAAATAGTACATATATAGGTTGTTAGGTATGTTTACCTTCAACAACAACCCGTAAGTCGAAGCTAACTTAATCATTCAAGACTTTAAAATCGTAACGATGTTATTACATTGAGCGATAATGTTTTTCGATTATATAGCATTACAAATACGTGAGTTCTACGCATTACAAGTACGTGAGTGGATTTCGAAATATATTCGTATGTCCACCGATCCGCCTGTGACCTGGCCTGGAGACCAACGTGCGCTCCTTTTATTTGAGATTAATTCTAGCAGTTGGACTTGTACGTGCCGGATCCTGATAACCAATATTACCAGTAATGTTCTATCACAAAATAATTATGTAATCAATGTACCGGGGACATGAAAATAAATATTAATACTGGAATAGGTTATCCAATTCAAAGGATTTGTCTCTGTAATCAAAAGCTTAACAATAACATTAAACAAACCGTGTTAAGCCTAGTAAATTATGATTAAGTAGGCTTACCTCAGTTTTGTAATTAAAAGCATTTTACAGCAATTATATTATAGTTTTCAGAAACAGATATCTACTGTTGTTGAATTTGAAACAGTTATCATAATAATGTGGTTCTTTTATTATTTAAATTTAAATGTCCTAAAAAAGCCATGCCACAAAGCCATCCTACACTCATTAGTTAACGACATTGTTCCACAAAGATATTGATGATTGTGTAACCAAATCCAACCGCGAAACAAAAAAACACTGCGACAAAAATGAGTAAAAGGAAGTCCAAAGAAATTGTTATTTCCAACATGTTTCTCGAAACTACCTACTGGGAATCTAATTGGTTATATTACAGAAATCCCAAAGTGCATTGAAATTCCTTACAGGACAGTAAATCGAAACTGGACTGGACGGCGAAACTTCGTCGACGTGAGTCTACGTGTCGATTCAAAACATACAAACTTGGCTTGCCTTTCAGTTTTTCCGATACTATGCAACTGGTGCACAGAATAATTTAAACTGCTGCTTGTTTAAAACTAAATTTTACGAAGCAGAATAAGACAAAGAAATGTTTAAATTAACATTTCATAAATGTCGATTTCAAAAAAAAATGCAAAAAAAAATATTGATTGTTTTATTCCTTTTTTCTGAAACCTTAAGTTCTAGTAAAAAAAATATTCATTTTATGCTACTCTATCAATAGTACACTTAAATTGATTATTTTACATAACAATATTCAGGTTGCAGTTTGCAGGTGTTATGAAATTGAGCATCCTAAATTTTAACCCTTCAATGCAAATAACACGTAGCTACATTTCCAGGCAAAGTGGAAATTTGTTCTAAAATCTTATACAATGCGTATAAATTATACTGGACTTTACATTGAGCGCCTGACAGATTCCAACGCGCCCAAGGGATTCCGTCACTATGGCAAACAATTCCATTGTCGTTAGACAATGGGCTTATCTAGCTGTGACTGTGACCGTCCGTGAACTTGCTCTTACTAAATACTAGATGACTTCATTTGGCCTTTGATAAGACTAAACAGAGATACTTACTTGTTACAGACTACCTATCTATTAGATTTTGTCCTTCCTTTGAAGCTAAGAACTTTTTTACACGTACAGATAAATGTTATTCGACATCAATGTCTATATTTAAGAAACAATCAAAAAAGCATTATCCTTTTACTATCACTTTCATATCTTCTTCTTCTTATATATAAAAATCAATTGCTGTTCGTTAGTCTCGCTAAAACTCAAGAACGGCTGAACGGATTTATCTCATTTTGGTCTTGAATTGTTCGTGAAGGTCCAGGGAAGGTTTAAAAGGTGAGAAATAATCGAATAATTGATTTTATTTTTCCTATACAAAAGTTTATCTTTTATTTATCGATTGGGGCAGTACGAAGTTTGTGAGTCAGCTAGTCTTTCTTATATATAAAAATCAATTGCTGTTCGTGTTAGTCTCGCTAAAACTCGAGAACGGCTGAACGGATTTATCTCATCTTGGTCTTGAATTGTTCGTGGAGGGCTAGGGAAGGTTTAAAAGGTGAGAAAAAATCGAATAATTAAAATCTTTTTTTTTCCTATACAAAAATTTAGGTCTTTTATTTATCGATTTGGGCAGTACGAAGTCTGCCGAGTCAGCTAGTCTTATATATAAAAATCAATTGCTGTTTGTGTTAGTCTCGCTAAAACTCGGGAACGGCTAAACGGATTTCTCTCATCTTGGTCTTGAATTGTTTGTGGAGGCCTAGGGAAGGTTTAAAAGGTGAGAAAAAATCGAATAATACTTAAATTGTTCGTATGCCTGGATGGTTAAATGAATGTGAGCAGGAAAATAGTCGCCGCTACAGCAGATATTAAATAAAATTGTCGTTTTTGAGAATGAAACCAAACCACAATATCCAACAAAGAGAAAATTAATACAAATTGATTAAAAATTTACAGCAATTTCCATTTACTGCATGGATAAAATTAAATTATATTTTCAATTATAACATTTTTTTAATATTCAAGCTACTCGTACATCTCAATCACTCAAA
Organism: Chrysodeixis includens; assembly: GCA_941860345.1. Lineage (NCBI taxonomy): Eukaryota > Metazoa > Arthropoda > Insecta > Lepidoptera > Noctuidae > Chrysodeixis > Chrysodeixis includens. Next base: position 13,923,671 of record OW796094.1, read on the forward strand.
ATACTCATAATACTGATTAAATTGCAATAACATAATTTATGTAACGACACAATAATTGTGATAATTTGCCTGCGTCAATAACTAGTTTCCATTAGGTGTTGATTGACATCTGAATGAAGGAATAGATAACTTCATCCTGAGGTACCTTACTCACAATTTATGTTAAAGCAATGTCGACACATTTGAATAAATGAAGACAGCTTGGTGATTTATGTACCAGCGGTGTTATGTTTTGAAATGTAAGTCTCCGTTTGTAATATTATACATAGTGTATGCATTATGTACATAATAATACCGTATGTAAATCGAAGAGTTTTAAAACATATAAGCGTAGAAATATTATTGTTCTTATCGCATCATCGAAAAACATGTGTTTCAGTTTTAGCATTATTAAGTACCGGTTAGTAATTCTTTATGAACTAGAACAATGAATAATATGTACTGAAATGAACCTACTAGAGAAAATTTCATAATAATTATATTTCAAGAAGGTTACACAAAATATACACACTACAAAGTGTACACATGCATACGTGGTCCACATTCTACCATCTTATGTTTATGTTTAACTAGTAGGTATGTTTATATAGCCTTGTCTGTTCCTTTTGTTTACTCACGGGTCGAGGTGCAAATTGCCAGCAACGGGAGTTTCCTTGCTTACATACTCTTATAATTATGAAAGTACACCCAGTCTTCGCCGAAACACGTTTTATACTATTATACTATGTTGTATACTATTCAACATGTTTCGGCGAAGTTCGGCTATGTTTTAAATACTGGTACCACTCGTGGAAATAATCAACCTTATACAAGAAAAAAGTAGTCGATTCCGATAAAGAATGGCCCCTGCATAGTTTTTATGATTTATTATCATGAAAAGAAACGACGTTTAAAATATGACAAAGAGTATAAATGGAATGTCATACATAACTTTATGTTACGGACTCTTGACTAACAGAGATTTTTTACTTTCGCCAAAAGGGCAGCTCTCGTTCCCTTACTGATTGAACGTGATGATACATAAAGTGTTTTACTCGAAAAATCATTACTAAAAGAAGTGCATTCAAATTGAAAAAAGGTGTGACGTGTTTTTAAATGATTGTAATACGTTTTCAGATGCATTTAGTTTTGAATATAGGTACAAATTGGTTTTCCTTATGAAAGTGATCATACTATTAATTTATTACATGTATTTATTTGGATTTTCCAAAGGGACAATCCATTTGTAATTTCCTGGTTAATAAGTCAGTTTTGAGAATAAGTAAATTAGTTAGCATTAACATACTATTAATCAATAACAGGTCACAGGTGTTCAATAAATAAATAAACCGTTCAAAATGAGTTATGGTATTTAAATGATAAATTATTAAAATAATTTATTTATCGATTTTCTGATGGCATTTAACAGAGTATTGCTACACTCGACTACTAAACATAGTAATTACAACATCAAAAATGTTTGTAAATAGAGGTTTTTACAAAGTATAGAAACAAAGGACTGACCTTACCTAAATGAAGTAACAAAAGAAAGATGGCCGATTTTCCGACGCTGATTACACGGAGAAATACTTTCTAAAAATACTAAGGGTAAGGCGTAGTATTTCACAGCTTCGCTTTTAAAATAACGGTGTTTCAGTATACATTTTTCATGAATCTACAAAGTTTTTGTGTTACCGAGGTGTTTCTAAAACCTGTAGCTTAGAAGAATTTGGAGTGTCTCAGAATAATGTCGCGTGTGACGTAATTTTTACGTATACTCTCTTGAGTGTGACAGATTGAGTACATAATTTAAAGCTACGTATGTACCTATGAGAATGTCTAGTCGATTGCATCGTATTTAAAGGCAACCATAAAAAAAACTTTATTCGTTGTATAAAAATATAGCGATTAAGATTAAATCTGAAAGATCCATAAAAACAATAATTTATTCAAAGTTTAGAAATCTCAATAAGAATCAACTCTACCTACTCAACTCTACCTCAATTCTTTAAATCGCTGAGCACAAGCTTTTTCAATGTCGTTATTGAGGCGACGCGCGACGAAGTGTAAAATTCAACGACCAAAGGTCCTACTACCGCCTATTAAAGCTATGCATTTATAGAAGAGAGATGGAAAATTACATGGCGTAAAGTGAGGGCTCGTTTCCACAACTGTAATAGAATATTTTTTTAAAGCTAACTAATATTTTCCTTTCTCTATTTTACTCTTAGTGAACTTCATTAAATAGAATTTGATATACGACTACATTTATTTTTATTTAGTGAACATAGTCAGATTTAATTTCACATATCTATTATTTTATACGTACAAGGTTTAATGCTTTGTAAGACTCTGGCTACTCGGCCCAGTTTCAAAAACCGCATCAAACTTCGTTAAGGTTTAAAAATACATAGGGACGGATAGAGACGCTACGAATGTGTTGATTAAAAGTATCATAGTAAACATTATTTTACATAACATTTAGTGAGGATTCACACTCCAATAGCCTCATTTTAGTGGTATTACATAATTTAACGGATCATCACATTCCTAATCCGTCGCCGATTTTACGATATCATGCATAATGGTCCTTACCAAGTAGATCAGCAAAAAGGCCCCATGAATCAAGGTTTCATCATTTTGCACACGAATACCTTTCCAAAACGAAAACCACATTTCGTTCCTTATAAGTATTATTACATTACAAGACTTATTACAAAAACATTAAAAGATGAAGCGTTTAAAATAGCTGTGTTTTTTGTTACTAGCAATCAATTTAAAGTATAAAGAAACATGGTAAACAACATTGTTTAAGTTTACACTGTAGTATGCGTGCAATACATCTTGAATTTATATTTTCAGCGTGTTTTCTCGGTTGTTTAAATTTAGCGACCTCGAGATTGCCTTTTTTTTATTCAATAGTATTTTTCTACGTTTAAATTACCTCAAGTTACATAAAGATTATTTAGTAATACGTCCGTTTCAAAAGACGACGTCAAACCTCACGTCATAGTACATAATACGTAGTTGCGTGAAAAACTTTCGATCACATTTGAAAAACTTTTGCTGTTCATGTTTTCTCGCTGATAAATTGAAAAAGGGATCTATACTTTATTTACTCGTATACGAAGCTTAGAGTAGCAACATTTTATTACGTCAAACTTATTTTAAAAGGGGCTATAGACGACCGTGGTTTTAGGAGTCCCCGAAACCATAGACTTCTAATTTGACAATTATTTACACAGTGACCACATTCTGTAGTACTAATAAGTCTTCTAGTACTATAAAGTGTTTTTAAAGCAAACAAACTTAGCAGCTTAAGTACAATGTACAAAATACACATCATCCTCTCAATTGAAGATAAATATTCTCATTAAATGGAAAACAAAACATCCTGCTTCAGAAACGTCGAATCATTGAACACATGATTCAAACACTTAATACGCGAAGCTAATTGTAACTGGGTTTCCCAACTTTTAGTACTCACGCACGTGTGGGTTTTTCCCTCATAAATATCTCAAGTGAAGTATATAACTAATTTAATGTTCTACTGATTGCATGCAATCATTCCAATAGATGTGGCACTGACCCCGAATACTTAACAGTTCTATGTAGTGCTATGAATAATTTAATCATAGACCGATGTTAAACAAATGACGTAATGTATTATGTCACTAGAATGCTAGACGGTTTTATTGTAGGTGATTAGAGAGATCAAGGGTCTTTTTGTTAGATATTGTGGACTTGGTAAAGATGATCGTCATGGTACTAAGTTCAATTTGTCTGTACCTACTAATAACTATTGTAATGCGGAAGAGTTGTTAAGATTGTGTTTGATTTAAGGAGCAAATCTCCACAAAGTCTGAACTGATTTTAATAGGACTTACTAGTCTCGATATCACGGTTTTTAGGCTAATGTTTATGTATCGTTGTTTGTGTATGTCAGTATTATGAGTGTCCCACAAAACATGGAAATCGCATTAAACTAAATCACGCGGTCGATGTCGCGAACACAACTAGTAATAAATGTATGTAATTGTGTGCATGGAACCATCATCAAAACCAGTGTGAATTGATGAAAATTTCAAAAACAGTTTTTACATAAAATGTTATTTTAAAGTATGGTTTATAGGTAATTCACGCATGCACGGTACATAAATATTCATGTACCGTAACTGTTAAAGATATGGAATATTAACGTTTAGTGCGTAGTGTTACGTAAAAAAAAATTATTGACAATTTGTTCATATTTATTGTGAAAAATATTATATTGTTTTTTTTTCAGGTAAGTATTTCAACATTTATAATCATGACCTGAATAGACGTGTGAGTACTTAGTGTTAATTATTATAGTAATTAAATAACACACTTATAGACAATAGGTTATAATAATAATTATCTTAAGTTACAGTTTTTGCTGCAGCAATTAACAGCGCCTTGGCCTTTCTAGTGCCGCTTTTTTAACATAACTTATAACACTATTTAAATCAATTAAAGTTCTTATCATCACCTACTCAATGTCATATTTTTTGTTATAGAATATGACCATTAAGCAGGGTGTAATTATGTTGTAATATCGTTTAAAATACTGAAGGACTAAATAATATCGCTTGTTAAGATACATAAAGTATTTAATTTTTAAATATTCATCTTTCGGACAAAAACAGTACGTACTATGTATGTTTTGCCTCTTTTTTATCTTTATTTTTTTATGTCCAGAGACTTATCCAAAAACATGAGAATCTTACTTCTTATTTTAAATCAGCTGAGGATAACAAGTTATTGTAGCTTAGACCGTTTCTTTTTAAATATACTGAATGTGAAAACTTCTAATCTTTTTTTTTTATTAAAAATGTGTATTATCATATGAAAAAGCAGAGTTTAGAATAAACCAGGTATTTACGTCACAAGCTGATCTTTCCAAATCGTAGTGAGGTTACGAACTTGGCTACGACGTAGTTGCAATTAATAATAGTTAGCTACTAAAGCTGAATAAATTCGTAGAAATGTGAACTAAAATAAAGCCATAAATTAAATAGAAGGTCCACTTGGAACAACGAGCGAATAATGGTTATGTATGACGTGGTAACAAAAAGAGGGATTTATTCTGTACACGTACAAATAAAAGGGGAACGAGACTCGAATATCCACTTTATAAACCATCTACTAACTGATTTAGTGAGGAGAAACCTCGACGAAACGCTTATTGATAAATATTACTTGAAGCAAGCAGATCTCTGGAAAATAATGATTTTAGATCGTAGGTAAAACAACAAAATTTAGAACGATGTTTTGAGCACGCTTTGATACACCTAGGTCTCTCGTAACTTCAGTCAGAGTTATGCAGAGCATGCGCGAGCAATCCCGTGACTCTAGCTTAGGCAGTAGAAGGGGCCTGGGGTGTTTTCTGTTGGTGGGAGACTGACATATCAAACCCACGACGCGCCCTCGGCGTGGGTTGAAGTTATTTGCGTTTCACCCCGGAAAAAAAGTATTTTCTAACTTGCACCATAACACCTGATCCTCTGCTACTAATGTCCAGTCTGATCTAACTATCACTTTCAGGGGACCTAGCTAGTAGACCTACCGTGTAAAATAAGACTTGCAGTTGTGAGAGCACTCTACACAGCATAGAGCGGCATCTCGCTTCAACTTAGTCTTACTTAAAGAGTTAACGTTCAAGTCATTATACAGGGTGACTTTGAAGTCGTGGGCAATATTTTAAACTAAGACACTATTAATGATACTAATAGCGTTAGGGCGCTACTTTTACGCAAAAAAAAAGAAAAAAAGAGCGTGGAGTGTGGGACTTAGGCCATGAGGCGGCCCGTACCCACTAAAATCCCCGGGTTTTCGGCGTGCGCCACCATGGAGGGGTGACGGGAAACCAAGACGATTACTTCCGCGACCCCTCCGGCGCCTGACCGGGCGTCGGATGCCCGGCCCCGCCGGGGGGAACTAGGTAACTACCTGCATTATTTTTTTTTTTTAATTATAAATAGCCCTAACGCAATTAGTATCATTAATAGTGTCTTAGTTTAAAATATTGCCCACGACTTCAAAGTCACCCTGTATAATAGGAAAATATATTTAAAATACAGTGATCTTATATAACAGGAAAATTTTATTATCTGTATATATGTAGTTGTGAAGTTAAAATCGATTTTCCTCAACTTTCCACCTCATTTCGCGACGGAAGCTACTTTAATTAGGCACGTAAAATATTGTGTTTATATTCGTACTTTTGAATAATGGAACGGGATCCTATTATTATACTTTACAGCTTAGCCTATGAAAAATAATTAACAATTTGTATTAAAATGTTAAGACGAATTTATGTGTTGTAAAACGGAATTGAAACACGTAGGGAATATAAGAACCGATAATTAAAATTTATTGTAATCAAAATTATTTTTTCCATTATTTTAATTTAGATGTCACTAGTGCATTTAAGAACACAATGTCAAATTCTAAGTTTAAAATTCGGAGTTTACTTAAAAATTAAAATGTATAAAAGATCAAAATCAAAAACAAGAAGCACTTTATCTTTTTCTTAATGAAAAATTAAAATTGAACGCCAGGCCAAACCATTTTTTTTAATAATAAGTAGAACGAAGGTGACGTCATTATCAAGTGTTCCTTATTTAAAAACAACAAAACGTACAAACAATAGCTGCTTGCCTATTATGCTTGTTTAATGTCCTGTACCCGGCAAATGTGTCAACCTACAATGCTTTAGGGTAGTTAAGGGTTCGCGTTATCAAAGAAAGGTAGTTACAGTTTAGTATCTAAAACCCACATCAAACGCCATGTAGGCACATTAAGAATGCCGCTATCTAAACAAAATTCTGACGTATGATAATAAAGGTTGGAAAATGGGAAGTGGGAGACATTTTCAACCCTTTGTCAAAAGTTCATTGACACTTCAGTTTCGAGTGAAGGCAGTTTCTTATGAAATATACCTCAAAATGTCTAGTTAAGTTGAAATTAAATAGTGTCTTAATACTTACTGAACTGCTAAATGTTGTTGCTAATTAGTTCTAGTAGAAATTAGAAATTGTTCTACTGGGCTTGAAACAACCGAAACGAGAAAATGATTTCAACTTTGGGAAGGTTTGCAAGCTAAGAACTTATCGTAGGTTTAGGTTCTTTGCAAATTTAGAACTTATCGAACAATTTTAGGTACTAGCAAAGCTTCTGTATACACCGATATAGATTCGTACCAGCTGCCTTTTAAATTGCATTCAAGTGGATGCCGTTCAATTTGTAACAAACACAGCTCTGATAAGCCACGGAACGCTAGTTCTTGCTGAATGCCAAGTAGGACACTGGCTTAAAAGTGTGTATAAGTATAGGAAAAACAAATAGGTAGACAAAGCAGATTTTTGACTGTGAACGTAAGTTTGGATTTTTACTGAATTCAAGCTTAGGTAGGAGAAAAGCTAGAAAATCTGTATTTAATTCATTCTTTGGCAAATCATTTAAAGAAGTCGAGCAATGATACGCTTCTTCGCTAATTGGATTGATCATTTCCGATTTCCATTTTTTAAATTCAGGACTGGTATACTAACTGCCAAATTCAAATCAGAAATATACTTTCTTTCAATAGCTATAGTGCCTTTCTTCTAGCTAGAATAATTTCTTTCAATAGGTATAGTGACATAACCCTAAAATATTATCATGAATCTCACTACACTTAACAACAACACGAGAAGCTTTCTTGTTAATAACTTCCATCAGGAATCTCTTTAGTTACGCTACACCAACAAATCAAATGCTCCATTAATCTTAAGAGCGCAAGCGTGCTTAGGCCCTATTCGAACGTCTCACAAAGAAAATAGACTCTCATTTTCTGAACAAAATATTAAGTAGTTTGAAACTGTAAAACGTGAGTCACTTTCGAGATAAATCGACGTAAGTCGAGTTGTGAGGTAACAAAGCAAAATAGGCTTTCAAAATCATTATCCTTTCTTTATGGCTTTGCTGTAGTCAATGTAAAGGACTGATAACACCAGCATAGCGTAACAATATAACGTTCTACGTTTTGATTTTCATCGTTTTAGTAGTATTTTTTTTACTGAAATGATAGATGAGTACATACGATTACATACAAGGCAAATTTTACTGCCTACTATTTTGCTCCAGTACGTTTTCCGTACGGCACAGCCAAATTCAAGATCAGTCATTCTCGGTAATATAATTTCCTACCTCCAAAATTTCAAATATAATTTCGCCTTCAACAAGATTCCTAAGCGTCGCTGATTGGTATTTCACGCGATATTACTAGATTAGGGAGGGTACCAATAAATTAACGCTAATAAATCTCTGTATTCCCAGAATTCGAGTTTCAAGCGGTTTAGTGTTGCGGATTATATTAACCAGTAAATCCGTTGATGGGATCTCCTGTCGTAAAATTAATAAGTCTGATTGAATATCTAATATTATTGCTTTCCTCTAATTACATTATATGTAATTTGACAGATTTTAATTGATTTTCAGATATCTGTCTTTTCGAAATTGCGAAATATGCCTATAAATCCTTAGTATTTGTATTACCTTTGCGTCTTTCTACAGGGTGTTATGGGGTTATCATATATGAACACCTCTTTTTTTCTCAACAATTACCAATTATTTCAACATTTTTCAGGCATAATGTGATTTAAATTCTTTTCGGAATTCTCAAGTCTTTAGACCCCATGTCTTTTTAATGCAGGGAAGTGGTTAGTATTAACCATGCATTTCCGTATACTCACGTCATGTCTGCAAATTCCATTGAAATCAATTTAAAATGTGTTCCTGTGTGTGTTTTAATATTCCTTTAACGTTGGACCAAATTGTAATGTATTCGAGTCACACATAAATCAAAGCACATCGTTCCACAAAGGTCATATTCAACCTTCAACGATGGGTCAGACAGTACACAAGTATTTTATACGAGCAGTTTTACCTCCGACCCGAGTTACGGAATTATTTCATAGCGTACGTGACACACAGTACAAGGCAGCTCATTAATGCGTTTCGTAAAATATTAACCATAAATTCATTCCTGATTTTCGTATAAAATTCATTTTATCTTGTCGTAAAATAATTATCAAAAAAGTATTGAAATATTGAATTAAATATGCGCAAATAAGATACCTATAAAAAGTAACGCAGAAATGTGGATGCCTTTTATTCCGTTACCAAAACTTGATTGTGTTTTGTTTCATCGTATTCTACATTCATAATTGTGATGTAGCTCCATCAGCCGTACCTCTATACAGGACTCCTTCATTAACATTTAATGTAAAAGACATTTAATATTCTCTTTGACGACATAACATACGTACACAGACACATTTCAATTAACGTATCAATAACTCGACATTAATTGCACGTCAACACAAGGCTGAAGTTACAAATTGTGTTCCATTTCTATTTTCCCACTTGTCTTCATGCTTGATATACTTTCTCCCTTCTCCTTCCCCTGCTCCCTGGTGGTTACGATAAGAAATATGATGTATTACTTTAACTTTGATGTTTGTCGTGTATAAGAAACATTTCAAGGTGAAGTAAAGGTAGTTGATAACCGATACACGTATTGATTCAAGTAAACATATTTAATGTGAGGGCTTAATGAATATTTACTTTTTTACTTGATATAAATCACGAGTATTGAAATTAAACGAGTTGTTGGAATAATGTTGGCAAGGAAATGAAAACAAGGAATTGATTCTAATAGTGTGGTTGAACGCTGTATTGTAACAGTATATCATGCTTTTTATCAATAAAGACGGAATAAATACAAAACCTGTTGACATTTCAAAAGACACACCTTTAGGTAAGCTTTATTTATTCTCAAGGTGAGATAGCAAGTCAAAAAATCTATTGATTTGAATTTTTAGGGGAAAACGAATGCGAATAATGAATGTTTCATGGGGTAGCCGCCATTTTATATAGCTTTTACTCCACGAACAATGTCGAATTCGTCACTGAAAAAGGAACAAGCGGAATGGATAAAACCAACCATCGATTCTGAGTTTGTAAACAATTTTTTGGCGACGATTTCCAATGAAAGTTTTGTTGACGCTTGTATTTCGGGGAAAATGAAACAAACGAAACGCTTTTTTGCGATACCTCTTGTAATTTTGTACGTATCAAATTAAACAGTGGAGCATAATATTAAGAAAAATATAACCTTATAACGTAAGATATAAGTTTCATATTCCATTATTGAGATTGAACTTAATAAAGGTAATATCAACTGTATATTTCCTATCTGTTTGAAACGGCAAAACATTACCTTTGCAACGACTTGAATCTACCTAAATTAACTTTGGCAACTTAGAAGCTTCTGCTGCCTCAAGTAAATGATAACCAAGTTATAATCTCTAAAGTAAATTACATTAGCGTCGCTGTGACAGATAGATAATTTCAATAGAATCAAGGACAAGTAAAAATATAGAGTCAGTTAATTGAACCAAATGTGCGCAATATCAATATAATAATAAACCCGCCTATACACGTCCCATAGCTGGGCACCGGCCTCTTTCCATAAAGGGAAGGTTAATTCGGAAGTGTGCTAAAGCGCGTTAAAGCTAATTTATTTTTATAATCATCCTCAATTTAAGGAATATATCATTTTTCTCCCTCTTTCTTAAGTGACAACAACTTATGGTTATTCATTATTTATTAAGAGCCTGATATATTCGACTGTCTGATAAATTACTTCGTATCTTATATAACAAATCAAGATTGTAACAAGAGTCTTGTGATATTAAATCAAGAATTCCGCGTAATATTTATCACCTCAATCAGTATACTGCAAAAATTTAAATTAACGAAGCTGGCGCCTTCGTGAACTTAGGTCAATGTCATCATAAAACTCAATATATTCATGAGCTCAACTGGTAACTTTGTACTATGTTTACTTGATAATAAAATCAATTGATTTGAATGATGTAAGTCTTGATCCCAGTACCACACACAGTAAAAATTTACCTTCAGTTCTGTAATTGGTTTGAAAAAAATATCGTAATAGCCCATGCGTTAATTTGGAAGGCATATGAAATACTTTTGACACTACCGAACGCATTTAATCTATGTTCTGGTTTTCGTTGGGTACGTGACTCCTATATTATAGTATTTACTCTGGATACGCTTCGCCCAACGATTTTCTATTCGTTGATTGATGACAAGATTGGAGCGATTTGGTAGCTGAGACGTGCCAAATTATTTTTTAGCGTTTATTACATAACTTACATCATATCACATGATAAAACCGTGTAAAATAAAAAGTTTTTTTTTGTCCCAAACAACCCGTGTATTTGGAAATAGTTACACTTTGATGTTACGAACATTTTAACGTAAATTTTAGTTATAAATTGATCATCTTATCATTATCATTATTCTCCTGCCCTTGTCCTGATTACTACTTGGGGTATGCGCAGCATGTCTTCTTCTTCCACCCGTTCCTATCTGACGTCATCAAATTGATCATCTTATATCAAACATAAATTGCTACAAACACAAACCAAAACGATGTCAAGTTTTAAAGCCTATATAACCTGCCTACGGCTCATATCACACGTTAACACCATATATCTCCTAGCCTCGGATCTTATTTATGTACTAAATTATAAGGTGAGTATTATGCCTGCAAAAGGCAACACAGGTAGTCCACGTGAATCTCTCAGAGTTAATTGTTGAAAATGGGCTATTACGTTGTTCGTGGGCGACGCCTGAATCCTTAAACAGATTAACTACCTACTTTTAATTATTGTCGGGTAACCCTAATTCTAACGTTAGCTTTTGTTTCTTTATATCTTCTGCATACTATTGTCTTGTCTATTGTTATAAGGGTGTAAATTCTGGAGTAGTCTGATGGGTTTTCGCGACTCTATATAGGATTGAGTAAGCTGTTATGTTCTTCTTTTATTATTAAGTAATGAGTTCGAGTCATAATTGCCTAGTAGTGGGATCTTACATAGACTTTATATAAAAAAAATACTTCTAAAGATGAAGATGATTTTTCTTGTTGTTTGAAAAGAAGGCAATAGCTTAATCCAAACGTATTTTACAATCTTGTCTTTATCATTAACTCCTTGAAACACAGTTTCTGTATCAGGATCTTTTTTAAGCGATTCTAGTGCACAAGTCCTAGAATACGCTAGCTATTAGTCTTTTTCAGGCTTTCGAACGTCTGGGATGTCTGTCACGGGTAATCGTGAGGCTAAGATGGTTTACCGTGACCCAAGACACGAGGTCTATTTAGAGAACGGTCACGTATCCATGACATGACAGCGGCAAGTAAAGCTTAAGGGCTCGGCACACCGCCAATTGTTTGAACGAATCCTATTTAGTTTTAGTTTGGTTTTAAGGATATTTTTAGTTGTGTCTTATGCAACCCGGTTTAGGCGTTTTGAGGAAATGTGTTCAAAATTATACTCACAGGTATATTTCATTTATAGAAATAAAGTGCCTAAGTTGTTATTTTGAAATAAAAAAAGGAACGAAATTTATCTTGATCTTAACTTTTACTTATTTCTTGAACTACGCTTTTTAAAGTTATGTTATCGTTTGCAGGCAAACTACTGTTAACTCAAACCAATTATTTGAAACACTAGCGCAGCCAGAAAATTTGCATTTTTCAGCAACGTCAGCGTTGCACGTTCTGAACGTTTCAAGACAAAGCAAGAACATTTAAATGCAGTTCAATAATGTAAATTCAAGAACCACATCAAAGAACGTTGTGGCCATCATAGCAAACACTTCGAATGGCCACAGACTCTACATAGTTCACTGAATTATTTCACAGCTAATTTATGCCCATACATTTACATACATGCACCCCTTTACCGTAATATTCAGGTGAATAAGTTCTCCTTTGGTTTCAATTATGAGCACGGTGCGCTCGCTTTTTCCGTAATGTGGTTAATAGTGTGTTAGGTATTCATTTTAGTTCAATCACATCGAAAGATTTAATGTCAATTAGTTTTGTCTAAATTCTTCGGATACTAAAATTAAAAAAAAAACATTACACACCTAAAAGGTATGTTTTCCATTAAATAACTTATCAAACGAAAGACCTGAGAAAAATGAACATGTACAATTACGAATAAAATGTATCTATCGAATGTTCTTCCCCGAGGAATCGTGACAAATTTGTTAAAAGCTGTTTTTTCACAAAGCATTTTTTCACCAGATATCACTTATTTTGTCCTCGTTTCGTTCGTTTCGTTGACAACTTCCTTTGATTTTTATAAAGGATCATGCAAAACAATAAATAAAATATTTTACGAAAGTAGAAGCCGCCAAAATTGGATATATTGTCGAACAAAGTCCCCTCGCTGTGGTGGTGGAATTCAATAATAAAATAAGCATTCTTGCTGAATCGGACTAAAAAAGTCGATAAGGTTGAAAGTCCCTTAGAAAGTTTTGTGACATCTTTTTTGTAGTGAACAAAACAGGATTATTTGTCAACCTTTTTATATGTCAAGCTATTCAAAAAATTAGGGAAGTAGCCAAGGAAATTTATTGACTATGTACAAAACTGATTTTGTCTAGAAGTCGAGAACTAAACACTTTGCGGATACTTTATACGGAATTAGATTTTTTTTATTTTACACTTTAGTACATTTAACGTTGTTAATTATGATATTTTGGAAAAACACCAAGTCCTCGGCAGCCTATAAACCGTTGGCCTCTAATTTGACCATTGTTTGCGTAGATAAGATAGTAATCTACGTGTGACTCATCAAATTGTTCTAAAAAGGCTATGGCCCTGATCTTGTTAAAATTTGTCAACCAATCTTGGTCATGGGTTATTTTGCGATGTCACAACAAATCCTCATGCGCACTGTTTAAAAGTAGGCCTTTACTAGTCACGAAATCAATCGATCGTCTTTTGTTCAAAAGAGGTATTGTTTTGTAACACTCCTGATGGCGATATCAAAAGGAAAGATTAAATCTAACAAAATCCATTACCATACTGATCCGATCTCTCTCATCACTGGTTGATCTCGATGGTACATCTTTGGTGAATGCGGCCAATCGCCAAAACAATGAGCAATAGCCTCGGCAGCAATGTCAGTGGCGAAACAATGATTCTGTTATCTGAACGCTGTAATTAAACAAACTCAAGGACATTTGTTACATAATTGTGTAGTAGAACTCGATAGTTAAAGTTTTTGGGCTATCAAAAATGATGTATAACGGCTAAGTGTACGAATTTATCCCTACTTTTGCTATTGGTAGGTATTACATGGTGATATTTGTGTGTTACTATTTTCATTACGTGAGGAACAAAATGAAAATAGTATATTAAATTTTACTTGTTGACCCAAAACACTATTGTCAACCATAGAACAAAAAAGCTATTTCCAAGTGCCAACTAGCACCTTTTTCTCTATAATTAGATGCCATAACAGTAGCCGATACTTAAGCCATTCATTCACGTTTTCTGGAGAAAGAAATATCTCTTAAAATATACAGCAAGCAACTGAAACAGCATCAAACCATTAAGCCAAGACATTTATCACTAATGCTTTTTTACGTGAAACAGAAGACAGTGTTTTTTAATTAACTCCAATTTGAGGCCGCGCATTAACACAGTCTTTCTACCAACGTTTTACTTATTTCTTTTGGTTTTTGTTTTAAATAACTTTAAATATTGCGTGAAGATTCTGAAAGGTTTTTAAAAAGTGCTTAAAAGCTTTTGTAATTAACGGAATAATTATTAAGACTTTAGTCTTGAGCTGTAACTGTTATTTACAAGAAAATATTTTTAACTCTAAAACATTGACCTTTTCATACTTCTGCTATTGAAGACATTCAATATTACTTTTTACCTAATTTCTGTTTGCGCTCAGATCGTTCTTAATCTAGAATTATTTCTTAAATGAATTCTCAGGTCTTACAAGAAAACATTTAACAGCATAGCTGAAAATTTCCTTTAGTATTTCTATGGCATAAGAAAATACACCATCGTATGTAATTCGAATGAAGCTCACTCTGGAGACTCTAATACGAAGTCGGAACTTACAAATGCAGACAGAAAATAAACAAGAACTTTTAAATTTTCTTTTATACGTCTTAGGGGAAGAAGATTGTACTGATATTATTTTCCTTTTGCCAAGAAAATGCTAGTATTACACTTTCTTTTAATACAGGTAGGTGTGTACTACAGATACTTGTAGAGAATTTGGAATAAAGCGAGTGTCTTTTGTTTTGGTTGTTAGAAACGCTACTAACGCCATCTAGTATTTCATTACACATTAATGCTTCTGAATCGTTTAAAACATTACCTACATACAATTTTCACTATAAAACGTTCAATAGGAACTACCACGATAGTGAATTTAGTGGAATTATACGCATCGGCGATCAAGAAGATGACTTTGTGCGGAATATGGTCAATGTTTTAGCATACAATACGTATTAAGGGGCACCATCTAGATCCAAACAGATTGATTTAGGATTAAGCCTTTGTTGCTATGAACCAGGCTATTGTTTGCGTAGGCAATGCGCTTCGTAGTTCGTGGAGCCTGTTTAAGCTAACAGTTGTGTCTTAAAGCCTTGTCTTGATCCGATAAAGTTGCCGACTGCCATTTTTTTTCTTAATATCGTTATTGGAGTAGTATCGCCGATTTCTGTCACAAAACACACTGTTGATGAAACTATACCGCTATTAGAAAATCGTTTATTATGTGTCGCTCTAAGTTATTAGGGTATTTCCTGGCTCGCATCATGACACCTTAAAAGTTCTAGCAAGAAGATCTAACATGTAACAAAATAACTGCCTCAATATTACCTACATGAGGATATGAGACTTCACTTTATGAAGCCAATACACTTTGACCCCTATGCCAGACGTTTTAGTATCGGTGTCGAGATAGGGCCATTCCTAGGAAATAAATTTCGCGATGTCAATTCAATGTCGCTATAAATTGTTGCTACTTTGTTAGTGACATGCTCAAAGACATCTCAAAGGAGGAATATGTTATAGGTTAAAACGACGCGTTTCATTTGTTTTAAATTGAATAATATAATATGTATTGTTAAGTTCCATGTAAACATTATTAGATGGAACAGGTTTTGTTGATTTGTTTCGTAATCCCTTTAATTGCACCAACAAATTAGCAATGTTCGATGGCCGTAAAGACGAAAACAAAAGGATGCTATTGTTAAAGAATACTTCATAAATAAAATCTGGACAGTAAATAGGTATTCTCAAATATAAGGCCGGTTGTACGAAACGAAGGCCTTCCAGTAAATGTAAAACAATGCTACAATAAAATCGACTTCTAAACGTTATTGTATACAGATGTTAGGAAATCGTGGCTTAAGATGTTATCAATTGTATTGTCTGCTAACGAGCATAGAGTTCGATATTATCAGATAAATTACTACCTATTGGCATTCAATAAATAATACCAATTACAATAATTTATTTGTGATTTTCAATTGTTTCTTGGCATGTTATGATTGAATGTAAATTATATTTGTTCATGTATTTCTGTGATAAGTAACGGTTACTTTGAAGTGAATCTATTGTGCTAATATGAGTGAGTATATTGGGCTACAGCCACAAGTACTGTTGCTTAAATAGGGCAACCGATTTGAAGTGATCACTCAAGAATTAATTTAGAGCTCTTGTGCTCGCCTTCGGTATAACCTACTTCTAGTATTTAATAGTTTACAAGTAGTTTTGGTGACTAAATATAAAATGTGCATCTAGGCATAAAAAAAAATTCAATCAATTGTAAAATGTTAATATTAAATTTCACGGTTTAAGACTAAATTCTTTGTTAGTCGTAGTTTTTTATTACTATGCAGAATACAGTACATGAAAAGTATAGCAGCACAAAAAATATTTGCATAAAATGCCCTACATTTTACTTTATAATAAGTTAGTAAAAAGGAACGATAAAACGGAATTTTCTAGTAATTTTTCAAATGAAGCTCGTTGCGATGCTAATGAGAATGTAATAATGTTTCATTATGAATTCATTTTGACGTAAAAAGCGTAGTTTTTTATTCCTTTTTAAGTTTAAATTCAGTATTAAATAGATGCTTATTTTAACAAAAAATCATTTAATTTCAAAGGATATTAATGTTAAAAGATTTGTAATGGTTTTGTTAACATGGTATGATTAGATTTCACATAATAAAGAGCTACATGTAAGTAATTTATTACCAGTATTGTATTATAATCTCCAGGTATAATGTTCATATTTATTGTATGCATTATTGCAAGTATGATAATAGAATTAATGTTGAAAGATAAACTCGAATACTTCACATATCTTGTATTAATTTAATTGAAACCATGTCAGTGTCAGTCAAGAATGTTTGCATAAATAAGTGTGAAATAACTGCAGTTTTATTACATATCAAATAGCTGTAAATATTAAAATATGATACTTATTGCCGTTATAAAAGATATATCAGAAATTAAGAAATAATTTTCAATTAAGTTAAGTTAGATATGACACATAATAAAAATAAACATTTTTTGTAGTTGCGTTGATAATGTAATCAATTTTTATGCTTTTTATGCAAAAAAACTTATCAATTAAAATACAGGCACGTGTTTTTTCACATGGTGTTTTATATTACATGCTAATTACATTAAAATTTGTAACTGTTAATAAAAATGAAGTAATTCGGCATTCAGTTATGAATTCACTCTATAGAGATGTAAAATAACAATACAGCAACTTGGAACAAAACCGTTGCTGTTCAATAGTTTAATAAGCTTATTTGTAACAAATAACAATGCAAAACAAACCAAGAAAAACCATTAAACTTAACTCATTCAAAATAAAATGAAGTGAAACATCAAAACTGGCAGCGCAGCGCTGAAAACTGTAAAGTACCTACTAAGTTCCATTTTCACGAAACCCGCAACGAATTTAAACGAAAACAATCTCATGATTTATAAGGAGAAGTTCTTTAACAACATTCTCAGTGTTTCTCACGATACTAGAGACGTCTGAATTACAAATAAGGCCCTGTTCAAAACAAACATATAGTCAGATTAAATATGTCTCCCTTGCTCACAGTCAACGGACTGTACAGACATATTTAGTTTATTGTACTACTAATATTATAAAGGCGAAAGTTAAGTATGAATGGTTGCATGTTTTGTAGTCTTTCACGCTCAAACAGATGGCGCAGTTTTGATGACATTTTGGATAGCCGACACCTTGGATTAACACATACTATTTAATTGACAGCGTCAGACGAGGGTAATATTTTTGCAGCTATAATCGACATTCACGCGGGCGATGACGCGGAAAACAGCTAGCATTTCCTATGTTAGGATTTTTTTTAGACCCAACCGATGATACGCTACACGTAGATATAAAGAAACGTGCAGTCACTGAAGTGAAAATAATAACACGGTAGGTAAGTCTCATGTTTACATTGGGTTCACAGTGACCATTCTTAGAATCTGTACAATCAGAGTAGTACGTG
The DNA here is from genome assembly GCA_941860345.1 of Chrysodeixis includens. Lineage (NCBI taxonomy): Eukaryota > Metazoa > Arthropoda > Insecta > Lepidoptera > Noctuidae > Chrysodeixis > Chrysodeixis includens. The sequence goes on from OW796094.1 coordinate 13,942,109, forward strand.
CAGTTCGGACGCGCACTTAAGGTGATCGAAATCACAGGAGTACTAAAGTTATCTTCTATCGGCAAGATGCTTTTAAACGGTTTCATTTTGTCCCAATCACTTAGAAACAGTCTTTCTTGTTTTAGAAGTTTCAGTATGATAGCTCTAACGCAATATATTTAGCAGATTGCTGCAGATTTTGTAAGAACTCGACTACATTGCATGTTTATTTTAGACTTTGAAACTTGCTCTTTTTATCAAAACTGTACTTTTATAACTTAGCATAGATATTGTATTGATTATGTAAAGTTTGTTTTGTCTATTCTTACCTCTGTACTATGGGTTATACAGTAAAATATGCAGAACATGCAACAATAAATGCGAATGGTAAATATATGAAAATATCGTCTGCATGCCTGAATCCGATCGTATGACGCTAGAATTATTTATGAGCTCATACAATTTATTTAAAACCTTCTTACATGGTTGTGCTCATATTAAATTTTAATGCCTAGATAAAGTGTATTACTTGACGATTATATATAAAATGTCGCGATCAAATCGCGATCGCAATCAAATATTAATGCTAAACTAAATAGTTTCGAAGATATGCTATTAAACGTCAACAAAAAAAATATTTAAATAGAAACGTCAAAAACTAAAATTGAAAACTAATAAAGTATCCGTCGAAAATCTCATTTAAAATACCATATTATTAAACGTTCACTTTTCTAAACTGATACTGATCACTGTATCAAATATTGCGTAGATCGCAAGGCATGTATTAATTGCGAAGCTTAGCAACGGATTGTGTGGTGTGGGCAAACTAATAGGACGGGCACAAGGAGGATGGACGCAAGAGGATGTTGCATCTACTTAATGAAGATCTCTATAGCGTTTAACAATCACCCATATACTGGTTACGAGGTTTATGGAAGCTTGTGTAATCAAATAGGATGTAATTTGATCATTTCGGCTACTAAAATAAGGTTTAACGTGGGTTCATAACAGTATTTTTGAAAAATAATGAAAGGAGCATTTTTAATATTTCTTGATTTTTTTGATTAGATTAAATTCCATTGATAAATAATTTTTAAATAAATTATATACTTCTCTCCAATTCGTTACAGAGACGGAAAAGGTACGGCGTGGAAAGGTAACTCTCTTTTACAAGCGTAATAGTCTTAAAACATGATGACTGACAACTTTTTTTTTAAATCAAAAGCATATAGTGATACCGTATTTGTTTAGGTTACTTTAATAAATAACATTCACCAACAAACCAAAGTTTATGACATGCATGACCATATTTGATCTCAAAATCCATAAAACGTTTTGATTTTTCAATGTATAACATCATAGAAAATCCAATAATGCAACAACATCGACTGTTTTAATCATTATTAACATACGATACTATTGAAAACTGAAAAAGTGTAGAATAATAATGCAGCGAAATAAATCATGCACGAATAAAAACGTACATTTATAAAGATTTATTCAAAGCAGAATAGATGTACATTTATACAGCAAACACAAACAAAATGACAAAATAAAGCGGCCTTACCTTTTATTCGAAAACGGTTTAAGCAAAGAGAAACAGCGCACAAAGATCATAAGACAGTAATAAAGGAAATTAAACAACCACAGGCCTTCAGTGCACCCATTGTTCTTTGCTGGAATAAAATCACTTTGATTTCCTCAGTTCCAATCGGGAACGCCTTAAATGAAAATTCCTATTCCCGTTTTATAATTCTTTCGTTTTTAGGGTTCCGTTTTACCCTTTGTAAAACGGAACCCTATTACTAATCCTTCGCTGTCTGTCTGTCTCCAGGCTGTATCTCATAAACCGTAATAGTTAGAAAGCTGAAATTTTCAGAAATGATGTATTTCCGTTGCCGCTGTAACAACAAATACTAAAACTTAAAAAATGAAAGGGGGTCTAAGAAAAATAAACGTGTTTTTACCCGACTGCCAAGGAAGGGTTATGTTTTTCGCGCGTATCTTGTATGTATGAGCATAATATTCTTTATTACCTCATTTCTTCGAAACGGCTTGATGGATTTCGACAATCAGGGCATCGTTGGATTCGTCTTAATTACCCAAGTGTTCTTAGATATGTGACGTCAAACAAAAACCAACATGGCGGCCGTGAGGCGCCGTAGATAGAAGTAAAAAAAAAAAGAAAAAAAATATTTGCTACAATATGGGTATCAAATTAAAGAGCTCATCATGAGGATTCCAAAATGGTATATCACTGACATATAGAAAAAAAATACTATGTGCAATTGTTTCTTTATTATCCAAACTAAATACTCGTATATTATGCGACGCGGTTGACTAGCGGTTTCTGAACTTAAAAGTGAAAAGTGATAATAAAAGTACGTCTAAACTAAATTATTTACAATGAATTTATTTATAAATAAAGGACTAGCGACCCGCCCTCGCTTTGCTGAACGTTAAATAAAAATAACTGGATCGACGTATGTTATTTTTTTATTATCTTGGTATTGGAAGTAGTTGTGTTTTTTTATGCAGTCGGGTTTTTTAATTTTTTTAATTTATTTATTTTTATTTCTTATTTTTAAGCTCAATATTAAAAACGGTAACAGGTAGATGTTTCAAATTTTCTTTGTGTATAGGTGATAGTACGGAACCCTTCGTGCGCGAGTCTAAGTCGCACTTGGCCGATTTTTTCACAAAGCAACACTTAGCTCCGTTAGCTTAACTTAGAATTCATTTGTGGAGTTGAAGTTTCAAAGTGCCTTGGAATATATCCTTGCAATTTGTACTACATACTTGAGAGCCATCAACACAAGTTTCGCGGTAATCACTTACTGGTAATTCAATTAACAAATACCTACGTGTAACAACATATAATTATAATATGATGTTTGTGAATAAATTAGTTTATATCTGTCGACGAATAACTCTGATATTTGGAAAATGAGATCGTATTTATTATTGTATTTTTAAAAATAAACTTAATTTAAACAAGTGTCAATAATACTTTTTCTCTGTCAATATCACATTAAAATATTGAACAAAAGGAATCGAGCTGGGAAACTTTTATTGGAAGACAAATAAGAAGCAGACATCTCGATATATTCTTTTGATATTCGCCGCTCGAGCTTGAAGCAAATGTAGCGACTCGCATCACAACAGTCGCACTTGCGGCGGTGGGACATACAGAAGTTAAATGTCGAAGGCTAAAAGCCTAGTGTCACCGAAAAGTAAATAGATATAAGGTTCTTTAAATAACACAAAACAAATATGTTTTTTTTTTATAATAGGCCAAGATTTCTCGATGTAGGTATATAATAATATGTAATTATAGGTAAAGTGCAATATTTTTTAAGTAAAACTAAAATGATTAGACTTGTTTCACATTACTTAGAAAATATATTTACAAAAAGCATTTTATATCATAGTTTAAAAAAAACAGGTCGGTCAGTTTTTGGAAAGTTATAGTTAGATTAATTCAAAGAGTTGACTTTCTGTGTTTATTTTTAGCTTGAATTGTCTGAGCGAAGAATTCTAAGATACTTATTTTATTTGTTCTTATTCTAGTATCGGTCTGGTCAATATCAGCTTCAGTTTGAGTTGCGCTTTTGAGCCGCTGCACATTTTGTATGAAAGTTTAATATATTATCATTATTTACAGTACTAAACTTCAATAAAGTATCTGCTGCAGTCAGAAAGAAACTGCTTGTTATTATATTAAACTAAACCAAATTGTATCCTATTTATATTTATGAATGCTTTAAACATGGCCATGAATTAAAATGTGTTTCAGTAGGAAAACGCTTCATAGCTAAACCAATTTCCCACAAAACTAATTTGAGTCTCTCAGTCAGATCAACTTAACAAAAAACATAGCTAGTTAGGTATTAGTCGCAGTCAATAAATAATGTACACCATCACCAGTTTAAAACATTGCACGTTTTTTCGTGTCATAATTAATTAAGATAACATCCTATTAATCGACCTTAAGCATGAACTAATCACAGATAATCATCTCAGTTTAATATTCTATTAATTTGAAAGCCATTTAAAATACCCATTTCCTTAGCACATGACAAAAAAAAAACATTCAATGTTAGGGACAGTTTCCAATTGTTTAATTTGATTGCGGACGTAAGTTAACGAGAGTCGATTTCCTTTATGTTCTTTGATTTTTTTTTATAGATTTCTATCGGTGTATTTGAATATAATATAAGTAAATAGTTAGCTATGATTATATCAATCTGTTATTGTAAAACAAAGAAAAGTTTACAAACATTAGATATAGTAATTGCTTCTAGTTGCGTAGCAATTAAATGTAGTTATGATTTCCTTTAATTCACGGAAAACAAAATGATGATCTAATTTTGTAAGAATCGCATGTAGTTTGGTTATAATATATCTAACGCTAATAATTTTAAACAAATATAATTAATTAGTACAGGTAAGAGCGATTCAGTGTGTAACTGGAAAAATCTGTATTATCTATATTAAGAATTTTCATTCAACAATAACATAACTTAATAATAAAAAACATCATTCCATGTTATTATTTTTCATATTACATCGAATTCGCTTCATTAAAGCGGTCTACGATTGGTCAGTCGGACATTGCCAATACAATAACAATATAGATTTATGATATTACAGTGAATGTTGGAAATAAAGCAAGGACGAGGCTCACGTCAGAAAGAAATACGTCTTATTTGAACTGGGGGTAATTGGTTTTGGATTCGACGTCCGGTATTGACAAACCTGTCGCTGCCAATCGGGGTTTGAGTAATTATTTTTAATGTTTGTAGAGTGGTAATAGAAAAATTGTGGTATGCCATCGTATTTGGGTCTATGTGTGTTTATTACGGTTGGTTTTAAAGTAAAGTCGAGGATATTGAACTAGAAAATTAAGAACCTGTGTAAAGGATTTCAGTACCGTAAAAAATGTTACGTTGGTAGGTATTTGATTGACCTTTACCTATATACTGAACTAAAATACATATTTTTTTATGAAAACGCAAACAGTCCAAAACTATAGCTTTAAGTATTTTCAAAAGAATATTTTTATTTACTTCCAAGGTAAGCTTCAGAACGTGCATTTAACGAATTATTTTTCCCGAATGTTTTTGAGCAACGTAAACGCCGGAATGAGATTGTGAAAATAAAACCTACGTTTTGCATTTATTTGCATAGCGACTGCGTAATGGTTGTCTAATACCTTTTAAGCCACGCTACTAACTTTTGGCCTCCTCTTTTCCTGAAATCGGCCTAATTAACATGTTTATCGTGATAAGACTGAGGCAAAATATTAAAATGTTGTCCATTTTCATATCATTTTAAATGAACTGTTTGGAATAATTCTGTTTTATTACCTATCACAAAAACTTAAAGACAACAATAACAATATTACCAAAATATATTCATTTTTTTCTAGCCTGTGGTGTCCCACTGCTGGGCAAAGGCATCCCCAATTAAATAAATTAATTAAATATTTGCATGCAATTGAAAAACCGAGAGTGAGATGAAGATAAATCAAATTCTTGAGAGGCAATTTTAAACTATGTACAGCTCATGGGTTCGTTAATTTATAGCTCATCCTTTTCATAAATAAACGTTATACGAGTGTGGTTTGCAGTAAGCAAAGTTTAATTACCAACCCCTGATTATAAAGTAACTTCAAGCGTTTTTATTCATCTATTTGTTAGTATTTTACAACTTGAGGCATTATTTCTACAAACGTGATCGGTAATTCAATTGATAATAACTGTAAAAGTCCTAGTCGCTTAATTTTTTAAAAAAAAATAGTTTATTTAATGACAATAAAGTAATTTCCAGTATCGTAAACGTTTAAATAATTTTAGTAAAGGCTGTGTGATTTTCGTTCACTATTGCTGTGAAAATGTCACACATATAGATAAGATTAAACATAGGAAGTCGGAAACACTCGGAAGGAACGCCAGGAATAATTAGGTTGTTCCAATTATAGTAATCAGTTCCCGAGTCGATGTCAAAGCTTTTCCTGCACAGTGTCGTTTGTAGTTATTGGAGTAACTGCGTCTTAATTTATTATCTCGTCGATTTGAAAAATACAATACATAAGGGAATTCTTTACTCTTTCATTAAACGTTAATGTGTCATATTACCAAATTTATCGGAAAGGTAAATATAATAAGCACCTAATTATACATAATGTGACATTAACGATATCCAAATCAGTAAATTAAAGATTGAATTTCTGAAAAAAGTTCTCCGTTCGTCTTTAGTTTTAGTACGTCATAAATTTACAGGGAAATATTCATTCACGATTTAATTTCGTTCAAATAAACAGGAAATGTTCAATTTACGTTCACAATATATTCTACGAAGTCTAGATTCTTGTGATCGTTTTTGCAAGTCAAATGATTATCTAGAAACGTAGTTCGTGCCTCTATTCTTAGATGTGTGATCATTATAATGACAATGTCTAACGAACTAGAGCTTAATCTAATGTTGCTTACAATAGAGCCGAAACACGACTGTATTTTTTGCTACTTACCTAAATTGTTTTTTGATTCCTGTCTATCATACAGCAAACAATACGATCGTCTGATGGATAATGTTAAAATGCAAGTATGATAGCAATTTGTCACAAAATAGATATCGCTATTTTCGAACAGACTGCAGTTGTGCCCTTCCACTAAATAACCGTAATTTTAACAACGAACAATTAAAATACTGTGTACATTTTTTTCTGACATATTGAAAAGTAATTATTAAAAATCCTGAACGAAGCATTTGCAAAAAGTTTCAAAACATGTTTAAATAGAGTTTCAATTTAACATTTTAAAAATGTACTAAATAACATTTAAACTAAATAAAGTATTACGTTAAAGCTGTTCAAACTATCAGGATTAATTTTAATATAACATAGGTTACGTAAATAAATGTTATTAACGCATAACTTTATATTATTGCGATAGTTTCTGACAAAGGGCAACTCTTAATTAGAGTATATCAAAATTTCAATTACGAAACTCATAATAGTAAAACGCTTCGGCTTAATTGATTAACCGACAGACGTTACTCGGAATGACGTCTTGTTTTATTGCTTAACTAGCTTTCGTTCGTGACCCCACTCGTAAATGTCAGTTTTCGTGAACCCAACTCAGATCAGTTATTTCATTTGCTTCTAATTTTGATAAAGGTTTTGGTTGCTGCTTAGCTTTACTTTTTTTTTATTACGATTGTCTTTTGTCACAAAAGCTGAAGGTTTGCTTTACAAACAAAATAATTCGAAAATAATTATTAGCTTCGCTTCCGATCCATATAACTATCTTAATTATTTTTAAGTAACATAAATATCCCTTCAAATGATCTTCAACTACATGTTAATAACACATATTATGATGATGATGTCTAAGTTGCTTAAGGGATTTATCGTATTTCCCACTCTTCACATTTAACCACTCTTCGAGATAACATGGTCTAGTAGTAAAAGTGTTAAAGAATGTGGGTATCTTAGCTCGTAAAACATTTTTATGGCATCGTATGTAAAGTTTCACAAGTACGTATGGCTAATAGCCTTATCTAGGCGAATGGATATCTTTTTATATAACTGTTACAACGCGACCTTTACGATAGGGGAAAGCCGGCGTAAAACTTTTTTATCAATAAACCTTTTGCTTGAACGAATGTCCCGTTGTAGTCCTCGTTTTTGTACGAGAAAAAGTTGTTGAAAAATAGAAGTTTATTACCTGACGTCTATAATATGTTACATGCAAGACGATATTTTGTAAATATCGGCAGAGAAACAGAATAAAATTGTTATTTACTGAAGAAGACTCACATAACAAAGGTATGTTTAATACACGAGCATTGTTTAATCAAAGGTTTATTGAAACTTCCGAGAATTAGGCAAGTTTAGCTATAATTAAACAGTACCACCTAAAATAAATGTTTTGCAAACAACGTATCCACGCGCGTCGCATATTTAAGAAACAATTTCACACCCTTGTTATATAAACAATACTAATTGAATAAACAAACGCTTCGCATTGAATTAATGCTTTTGCCGCATTTTACGAAACTAGACAAAGGCCCGGTAATTTGCTGGTTGATGTTAGATCGTAATAATTGCACAAACAGAGATAGGTTCGTAATTACCCAACGTACCTTTTACAATGGATCACGACTTGAGTTAATAGATGGCTCAATGACGTGGCTAACAAGGAATTGTAGTGCCTGAGATAGTATTTGCAAGACAAAGGACTTCAATTTATACTGCACACGTTTTGCAGTAAAATATACAACGTGTTCAAACTATCTAATATCATATTTTGAATATCGCTTTAAAGTTTGGAGAGAGGCTATAAATAAATCTTTATTTCTACGAAAACCCGTCAAAATAAATATAATCATTGTCATCTGTTAATCAAAATTATTTAGCCGTAACTTCTTAAGAAAGTTGTTTATAAAATTCCATACATAGAAATTGTATTTTAAATATGTCCGGGTTTTGCTGAAATAAGTAAAACAAAAACAAGAGCAGGATTTACGTAGCAAAATTGTTGCAGAGACTTTAAAATAAAAACAAGATCTTCAATTTGGAAACATTCTCGTATTTGTACCTACAAGAAAAAATATAATATAATTAATATCTAAAGAACAAACTATGTTAATAAATACAGGGAACTTAATTTATATTGTGATTGTGACTTCTTTTTTAATGTGACTCTCTAAGGAATAAAAGTTAGCAGTCAGCTCTGCGTAATAAGTCATATTGCTTGCAAGGAGTGGGCGACAAAAATCTCGGTTCAAGAATCCGAAATCAAAAATAAACTTATCATGATAAGTTTTCTTCTATTTTACTAGACCAGTATTCAGACACGCTATACAAATTTGTCAATATGATAAATTTCCAGATGACAGCATTACAATGTTACTTCAAAAAAGATATCGCTGTAATTTCAAAAATATTTATGATTGCGAATGCGAAACAGATAGCGAAATCATAAGACGATTTCGATCACATCAAACAATTCACAATGACGTTTGGCACAGATAGATCGACCCATCAATTTGTACCGATATAAATATCGATCAAGCCATAAGATGATGATCGTTATTGTGTAATAATGGTATGCCAACTTCATCCCACGGCACATCAATGGTGCAATGACTTCCACATTGTTTGAAAATTGATTTACGAAATAATATTCAACTATTCCAAAGTTGTACAAAAAGAAAAATAAAATAATAAGGGTGAGTAGTTTTTATCGAAGAAAACTTCCATAAAAATGTGTATACTAAGTCGATCTACTGTCATTAATTGTTTCATATTGAAATGCATGTATAATCTAATATATTGTTATTTGTATCCTAAACGCGATTACCCCTTTACCTTAGACAATTTTAACTTCTGTTGACTAGTAGCGCCATCTATCTTTCTCTTAGCAAAATTATCGAGGCTTGCCGTTCACTAGCTTTTGATGAAAAATATATTCACTTTGAAAAGTTACTTGACAGACGTTAATTGACTTATAGCCTGTTTTCAACTTAGAAACTATTTAACTAAGTAAGTTAAATAATTTGTAGTTGTAACTCGTCCATTAAACATTGAACGATATTATGTTATTTATTTAAGTTGATCTGTCACTACGTATTTAGGTATATTATTTATTTAAATGAAAATTAAACCTCATTATCTAATAGTAGCTAACCATTCTTGAGAATATTACACCAAAGCATTTACTCATTTATAACCAAGTAACTACACAATATTCAATGAAATCCAACAATATCCAAAAAAAAACAACTAAGGCAAGAAAAAACACGTTTTTATTTATTTTAAGTTAATATTTAATAAGAGATATTGGTAAAACCACTCACAAGTCAGCCGAAGTACGTTAACATGACCTTGCCTACGACACGGTAATAATTTCTCATTTCCGTATCTCGTATCAATTTTCCCGCGTTTCCTCTATCGTACAAAAGTACTCGAGACGTAAATAATGTATGTGTGTAGATACTACACATATTTGTTTGTATTTTAATACGTAGATGTGTGTATTAACATGTATTGTTGCTTCTAAGAGATTTCTCTCTAACAAAGAGATTTGGAAAAGTCGGCTGGCGATAAGTTCTGAATTTGGGTAAACTAGGCTCCATATTTTATTTTGAACAAGTGTCATAGTTCGTTTACTTTTTCCTTTGGGCCTACCGCCACCTTTTAATGTATGTTTGTACCGTAACCTTTTAAAGTAATCTTGCTGCCATAGAAGTGATACGTCGCACTAGACAACGTGGAGCAGCACTTTACACCTGTAATATTCTGGAAGCAAAATCAAAAGGAGGAAGAATAATCTAGGATTATCAAGGATTTTTAACGGTAGTAGTACGTCGCAGTATGGAGAAAGTTCATGCAGATATGAAAACAGTATTACAAAATTTGATAAATGATGTATTTAAGCTGCGATTATGTCAACGACATACATCTTTAGATACTAGTTAGAATTTTTTTTTCTACTAAAGCAGTTCTAAGTCCAATGTAATGTATCTATATTTCCAAGAACAGAAAACCTCTATGACATTTACTAGAAAGCAATTTTATGCTAAAATAGTCGGTAAGCTTGAGGGCAACATGGTTCTTGACGAAACGAATTTTCCATCGATCTATCCTTGTATGTGTATCTATTTATTCTCATTTCCTCCAACCATACATACTTGTATCAAAAGCTACCGATAACATACTCGAGCCGCGCTCACAGATTATTACATTGTCATTTATTACGGAACCCTTATTGCGGGTATAATTTGCTATTTGCTTATAACATATGTATACCTATTATGTACGTAATACAGTCTACTGTTTTGAATTGGCACGTGTCTGAAACTTATGATGTTGTTAACTTTGTCAGTTCCCTGTAGTGTTGAAACTTCTCTTTCTCGGCTGTAATAATTTAAAGTTAGGAGAATCAAATCACGAACGCATTTATTTATTGCATAAAAATCTGCTAACATACCTTTTTCATTTCTTTTCTATCTTCACCAATTAACGCTAGGGTTCGTTTTACACGTAAATCTTAAGAATAAAACTATACTTTGTATAAGTACATATTGAAGTCACGGGCATAGACATGTAGTATACTCGATTAAAAAATTAGTATCCTAGTCAGATGATTGAAAAAATCGTAAAAATACTTTTAAATTAAACATTTTATGTTTAGCTCATAATATCAGGTAGATTCCATAACAGTTTCAATTGCGCAAAATTAATCTACAGCAACTGTTTAGTCGAATATCCATGTTTTTCTCGTGACTGTAGGTACATCTTATGAGACACCTTGCCATAAAAACTATAATGGACACTGCCTGTCAAGCTTCGATATTAGATAAATTATAATAATTATTTATGAAGCTACACCTACTAGGCTAGCCAAATTAGTTCTCCAAAACGGATATAATCCCCACAAGTTTAGCTTTGAAACATTTTAGTTAGAAGGATAAACGATTTATCTTGATATACGGAATATTGAATCACCCTTTCAACGGGATAAAGTAGTTTCTATTAAGAATTTAGGTAATACGAAAAAGGGTTGTTCCGAACTTAATTGCCATTTAATATTTTTGCGAAAGTCGGTTTAATTTTGAGATAAAATTACAATGTATTTTTGAGAAAAGGGATAATTCTATTAAAATGAGAGTTTAGTTAGATAATATTAATCGCAAACCAACGGTAAGCATTATGTTTATAGGATTACTCTCAGGTAACTTTAACCGCTATATGCACAAAGGCTCTAAACTAAACGTCACCCTGTATCACATTGTCTTTGTCACTGTAAAGTGGAATGTAGAGACAAGAGACATTTAAGCATTTGTGAGTAGGTACATATAACTTACACAAGGAATGTTTGTTATTCTATGAATTGTTGGGTCTGTCAAAGCGTGGACTGTGCTTTGAATACAACATTCCAAAAATATGAAGGAGATAACTGACGTACTCGTCATCCTCTTTGAGCTAACTCTTGTTACATTTGATAATGAAAATACAAATGTTAGCACACTTTCAGACGTTTACAAATTATTTACCAATTAAAAGAAATTATTATTTGTCTACTTCAAATACCGATATCGTACATGGAAATACATTTCTCAGGTATTAATCGTCCCAAAGTAAAAATCATAAATAAGCTACAAAAATATCAGAGCAACCATATTAACTAGCACAGTGTAAATACAAGGTTTGAGCACTCTGTTTACTGAGATAGCGATCAAACGAAATGAAAAACCTAACAACATCGGCCTTAGTACTGAAAACAGTTTTCTATTTTTTCCAAGATGTACAGAACATAACTCTTTCGACGATCGAAGGCTATGTGTTCCCCGGATAGATTGGCTCGAACATTTCCTCACTTGTCCCTCGTTTATCACTCGACAAAAAGTATTGGGACTTCAACAAATGCCCAAATGTTGACGTCTCTGTAAATTGATCGATAATACAAAAGCATCGTTATCTCTTTAGCAATAAAGCTGATAATTGTTTATTTTGGTACTGCCCGTAACAATATCTAGCTCAGAGTTATAGCATAAATCAATATTTGAGTTAGATTTCGAGTTAGTCGCAAATATTTTCAACAATAGCAGAGTCCAATGTAAGCAGACGTAACAAATATTGGTTGGACGAGCAAATATTTATTTGATCTGTGCAGTACAGTACAGTGTCAATCTAGTTAGAAATGCATATTGAAACTGTATTTAATATTGTGGAATAGTGTCTCGACACTAATTCCTATCTCGGTTGACTGTGTTAGCAAGTTAGGCGCGACGTGCAGACTAATTACAGCCCTTTGCAGCTTCGGAACAATGTTTGTAATTGAGTAACGAATACCGCTGAAGACGTGGTGCAACGTTATCACATGTTAGGTTACATCTCATGCATAATTTATTACTGTAACGTTTCTTGTTTGCACGGTTTCATTTTTAGAAATACTGAAAACAAATAAAAAGTTACAGAATTGATGTGCTATTGTGATAGATATAATATACAAAACAAAACACAATTTACTATAAAATGTTTCATACTTTACAAAATCATTATTTATATCACACTAGAAAATAGAACTATTTCACAAGAAGTAAATGGTAAGTCTTTTACTGTGTTGCATTATTTGTTCTCCTTTAATCAATTAAACATGTTTAAATTGTAGCAAACTCTACAACTTCACATTATAGAGCGTTGTTAAACTTTTTTACGTTTTGTTTTCCATTATTTGCTAACCTGGAGCCATAGATTTATAATGTATTGGAAAAACTCTCGACGTATTTAATATTCAAGTAGAATATTAAATAAGTTGATCATGTTCGGTTCCCTTTTAAAAATTCATGAGCTTTTCACTCGTTGCCTATTAATGGTCTCACGTAGATGTGCCATTTGCCTATTAGGCTTCAATAAAATCGAAATATTTTTATAAATTGTTATATAAACATTCTAAAAACGTTTATAGGTACTGTAAGGTTCATGTAAGCTATTCTGTAGATATTTGACCTACATTATAGGTGAGAATCTCATAAATCTTAGGGAATGTAGAGACGACAACGTAACACAAAGTGACCTTGTTTTGGGGATCAATACCTTGTTAACCTGTAAGAAACTAAAATAATGTGTGTTGCCCTTTATAACCCCTTAATAATATTGTTTATGGCCGATAGATTATTGGAAAAGGCTTTGATCAAAGACAAAGGAACTTCTTCTTGAACGTACATTTATTTTCTGGCTGTTATCAAATATCTTAGTATTATGAAACCAATTAATAGTTGTACTTTCGTAAACTACGAGTCGAATTCATTTTACGACTTTGTATACGATATTTTTTTATACAAAAATAAATATTTCACGACTTTCACAGTCTTAAACTAACTAAAGCTTGTATTATGAGACTAAGACAACTTATATACTTCTAAATACATACTATAGATAAATTATACCCAGACACAGAACAAATGATCGTGCTCATAACACAAACATTTGTCCCGGGTGAGAATCGAATCCACTACTTCTGTTATAGCAGTCAGGGCCACTAACCACCAGACCAACAGGCCAGTCAACAACTTAAGTAGGTACTAACTTGAACTAAATTCAAAGGGGAAAATGTATGAGCAATGAAAACTGCAATTACAATTAATGGCCTGTACGATTTCCGCAAACAAATATCGTAAGCTTTTTCTTACTAGAACGATGACAGAATCATATTGAATCACAATGGTAAGCTCGTATACGCACGTAGTGACTCAATATGCTAAACAGTGAATCAGGTTTGAAAGGAGATGTCATGTATTTCTAACTATAGTCACATTTGATTGCAATTAAAAATTAGGTAGCCATTTATTCGGAATATTTTGCAACTAGACAACAGGTATTTACCCCCAAGTTAGGGAAAAAGGAATGATCTTAAACTGTTGAAACATTCTAAATTGAATTTACATAAAGCCTCTCTTGTGAATTTCTTAAAACTGTTCACCTTTACAAGCTAGACCTGAACTCAAAGTACCAAAACTGTTTGAAGGTATCTGAAAGGCACTCTTTTAGTCAACATAAAGCAAAACTTATTTTCACACTCCATACAATTCAGACACAATATCTAAAGCTCTCTCAATTACTATTTCAAACTAAATGGAAACGTCCACTTCAGGCTCTACCAATATAAAATACCGCTCGGATCAAGATGGTAAGACGATCGCAGCCATTAACGCTCAGTTGACGTATAGAACCAATATTTTCACAGCTAACGAAGCCGTTGGTGGCCTCGTGATAGCGTATAGGTGGCTACAATTTATAGAATTACTTTTTATGTGCCGCATTCTTAACGGAAAATGGTAAGAAGGTTTTTAAATGAGAGCAATGTCTATAAATGATATGAATTATTGTATTGTAGTTAATTATTTGTTGATGACGAATGTGTTATGTAGTTAAAATCTTTAAAAGTAGAGTTTTTCTTTGTTTTTAGGTTGTGGAATAAAGAATTTTTCTTCTGGCCACTACATAATAAGACTAAACGTGACACCATAAGCGTATCGAAGCAGGATTAGTCATTTGATTTTTAGCCATGACTAAACGAAAAGCTTTGTCTTCAAAGTTCATCATTCAGATGTCTGTATGTCTTCTTAAGATATTCTCTATTCAGATGCACAAATATCAAACAGCAAGCAATTCTATGCAAATTATTTGTTTGATATTCAACCACATTTACATCTAGTAGCCAGTTTAGTTAGAACGGACTTGGACATGGAGCAAAATGCGGTTTACTGTTTAGTTTCTTCCTCTAAATGTTCTAAAGGCAAGTATGACTTGATTACACCTTTGGGGCAAGAGGCTTTTATGCACTAACAAAGTATAAAATACAAGTTTGAAGAACTAACATTAGTCAAACTAATGTGGAAGTTACTTAAGTTCCTAGTTGATTAAAAAGTTTCGCAATATATATAGTTACTACGAGTACCTAGTATAAATTAACGAGGAAACTCTTTTATTTTGTCCTTTATTACGCGTTTTTGGAATTAGGCTTGCCACATAGACGACGCAAGTCTTCGATGCCCGGTAATTTTTGTGGTTATACAGCTAGAAATAAAAAAAACGCGATATAAACTAAAAGTCTTCGATTATTCGATTTTTTCATTTATATACCAATGCACAAGCTAATGTTAATTTATTCAAGGGTTAAACAGATACCAAGGAAGTTAGTTGTTGTAGCAAACTTTTCACCACGTATATGTAGAAATTTAAGGAAAAAAAATAAAAATGCGTACATTTTCCTTGTACGTTTTGTACCTCCATAAATCTTAAAATGAAACACGAGAGCATTATACGCAGTAATTATTAACTACAACCTCTAAAAGGGTCCTCTTACTATGGTTAGGATAAGGGTACACTCATTATCTTTTTCAAGGACAAACATAAGTGTTAGAACCTCCTTTATAACATAATATAAAGCACTAACTAGTTACGTGTTACATGATCCTATTTGTAAGTAATTAGACTTAGTAATTAGTTTCTTTAGAAAACGTCTCGCGTGAGGTGTTTGCTACGCAACTCAATTTGCACTTGAAAAGCAAGTTTCAAAACTTTGTAGCTTCTAAGAAGTTCTTATTATGTTTTAATCATTTTATGTGTCGGCTTGTGTATACTGCAGAAACAAATTTTAATAGATCTATAACGCTTACAAACTGACGGCGAGCGATTATAACATACCGTTGTAATGAACGTAAGTTTGTAAGCGCTATTTAAAAAACAAAAGCGGGTTAAGCAAGACAAATTAA
The DNA here is from genome assembly GCA_941860345.1 of Chrysodeixis includens. Taxonomy (NCBI): domain Eukaryota; kingdom Metazoa; phylum Arthropoda; class Insecta; order Lepidoptera; family Noctuidae; genus Chrysodeixis; species Chrysodeixis includens. The sequence goes on from OW796094.1 coordinate 13,958,375, forward strand.
TGTTCATGTTGTAACATGTGTTGAAAAACATACATGAAAATAAACTTTGATTCACGGAAACTATTTGCTTTCAGGCTCAAGTTTAAGAAACTAAACGAGTATTTGATATGAGTTTCAAGTGTGGCTTATTAATGATACGTTTCATAGCCACTTTTCCCATAGCAGCTTTGATTCTTAAAAATAATCTATTGCATGGCGATTAAGAAGCCTAACACAAAAATGCATAATCAACATTTCTGAAAAGCGAAACCACTCGCTGTTTAATTTACCACAGCGACAATAAAAAATGTTGTTAATTCTTTATGTAAGTATTTAATTCGAGAACTTTCTGACACCAGTCCCTCAGCGTGCTCTCAGTTATTGCGCAGCAGTAAACAGGATCGTAAACCATCTGTCATCGCGGTCGTAATGAAAAATATAAAATAAGGATTAGACGCCCGGGAAGGGAAATGGAAAATGAATCTTTTGATTTTCTTTTACATTTAGGGTGAATGCAAAATGTAGAGATTTCTGATTACTTTTAAATTTTAAGCTGTAAAAGACACCTAATCCGTATTATTATAATTGATTTATAGCACACTGATTTATACATTTAAGCACTGTTTCTGTCTTTTACACGTTACTAAATTTGACAAACAACATTATTTAACAATATCTACGAAGATTATAGACTTGACATGATAGACCGTAATTAACCATAGTCTTAGACACCGATACATTGTGACTAATAATAATAATAATTTTCAAAGTTTATTTCCAAAGCACTTTACAGTCTGTTCAAAACAAAAGCCAATCTCTAAATAGCTTTTGTATAAATATTTAAAAACGATGCCGCTGTTTTTCATAAAGACCGTGTTAATTATTTATGATGATAAATTACAATATCCAGATGAACCCACATAATAATTATACGATGAACAATACGAACATTGCGGTAAATTATCTTTATTACAAAAGCTATAAGTAAAAGTTTTTGTAAATAATAAACATTGCTCAGTGAAAACTGACTCGATTATTGTTTACGCTCAGAAGCGAATGCTTATAATACGATGGATAAAATAAATTCTCACAATATTATTTCAACGTACGGACATTAACACAAAAGGCAATTGCAATTTTCAGATAATTGTAGTATTGATATTTTTAATATAAATTACTTTTATCTTTTTTTTTACTAGGTTTTTCCTGTGGCTTCACCTGCGTGGATAGCAATTATAGCTGCAAAACATAAACCTTTTTCCCGACTGGTTTAGCCGTAAAAGCGTGAAAGAGTAACAGATAACCATCCATCCATCCATATTCGCGAAGTTTCGCGTTTATTATATTAGTACCATTACCAGTCGTTGTTTCAGTAGCATGAATGACTATAGTGTTGAGCTATAGTATTCGTATTAAAACTCTACGATCAAAAGTATAAAAGTAAAAATTACAGAAAAGTGGGAAAGCGCTTAAAACAATTCGAGCAACTTGATTAAAATAAACGGGAGTGGAGTGTAATAAACCATCCCAATAATTTTATATTCCAACTTTATGCAGTCAGAGAGAAAAAGCTGTATTTATGTTTTAATTTTGCGCTGACGATAGTAGTGTCTCGTAAAATCTAAAGTACTGGTTTGGCGTCACAATTCAATTTGCTATGAGGCCAGTGTTGATCAATGCTTGCGAACGTTTTAAGCGATTTTTTTTTGTTCATTGTCATAGCATCTCAGTCACTTGATGAAACGTATATCTCTATTGTTATTAGAATGACCGATTCCACCTACTGATTCATTTTGTCGTAGATTAGAAGTAGTGGCAATAACCCTTATTTATTCATTCCCATTAAAAATGTAATCACGGACATATAACTTAGTTCATGGAAGTTTCTGTCTCGCTATTCAGTCCTAAAAATTAAAGAGTCTTAAAACGACTTTAAACAGATTGACATTTCATTATCCGCACTCTAAGATAATCCAATAAACTAGTGAAGAATTTGATGAGAATATCCCCAAATTGTTCCCAATAAAATCTCAAGCGTGCTAATAACTTTATTAAATCGGCAGGCGCCAAAGAATTCAAGAAGAGGTAATTAATTTCCGTCAGACCTCTAGAAACGAGTTGTATTTAACGCGAAGTCAGAATACTTCGAAGGGATTTTGTCGAATTTAAATAGAATTGCACAGTTTGAACATTTCTGTTGTTCGACGAATAACAAACTTTTCTAAATGAGTTTTGATTGGTTTATCCTTTTATAATTATTTAATGAGTTACACAAAAAGTTTTTGTTTTTTTTCTTTAATGGTTGATGAGGTTTAAGAAATATGTTTGATGTAATATTGATTCGTTCCGAGGCACTTATGGAAGATGTGAGTTTCTTTTTTTTTCATATTTTTAAACTATTTTATTTCTCTTATAAATAATAAGAATCCTGTAAAGCAATTTTATTCCTTTTATAGTTATGTTGTACAACTTCATAGACAAACTAGTTACATTTTTATTTATACACTTTTAATATACCCTTATTCATATGTCACTCTAAAGAATTCCATTTCCTGAGTCTCTTGTGCAAACAGCGTCGTCTCGCGAACTACCGACCTCTTCCCAGTGTATTTACTGAGGTACATCTTACGTACACTCAATGACAAAATTCGATAATATTTTTTACGTTTTTACGTATCATTGTTTTTATGTCATGTATCAACATCTAGTAAATTTGCATTTCACTAATATTGGCACGCGTTCTAATATCTAATCTTTAGCTCCAAGGGATTTTGCTGTTGATAGTACATCATAAAAAGCTACTTTTTACAAATGAATGTGTATGTTACGCGTTTTACTATATGTTCAAGTTTTCTTTAACCGATATTACATTTTCTCTTAATTTGTCATATCTCTTTGACAGACAGAAATGTGTTCCACGATATTATTGCGTTTTTCAATTAACATGTTTTGTTTTCTTGTCTACCAAATAACTTCTTTTATATCCACACATTAATATATTTGGTTGAAAGCAAAGAAACGACGAAATCTCCAGATGGTACTTTTATGAATAAAATAAAACGTCTGCCAAGAGAAACTGTAGGCAATCTGTTTGTATGATTAACTGCACAAGTGAGTGCATGTACGTAATTTAATATCTTGAAATGCGTTGCAAACATGTGCGATGGTAGCTGAAACATGCTAATAGTATTAATTACTGCACGCTGCCTTGAATATTTAGGACGCAAATATATTCGAGTGCATCGTGAAGTGATTATCTCTCAATAGGAAAATCTGTAACATCTAGAACTTCTGTAATTTAAGCACAATTGTGTGTCAACTATTACTTTTTACTTAACTATTTAGAGAAGAAGAGAAATAATATGTATATCACTGTCCTTTTTGCATCTGTTTTAAATGTTTGTAATACCCCTCGTGACATAATGGTACTTTTTTCTGTCTTGTGTTTTCCCAAGTTATGCTCGAATTAGTTTCCAGTCTCAATAGCTTCTGGTTAAAACCGCATCACACAAACCTACAGCCACTGTTAATCAATTTTACTAAGTAAAACAATCTAATGTATCTGTGTTTCTTGATTGGCAAATCCTAAATTAATAATAGTAAAGAGTTAACCGTAATAAAATAAATCAGTAATAAACTAAACAAGAATACTGTAAGTACCTGGTTCTCCTAATTATATTCAATCATAAAACAGTGTAGGATAATACATTGCTTACAGCTAATACCAATCATTACGGCAACAGGCACATTAACCTACATCCTTCCGCGTTATCCAATACGATAATTAAAGCAATATAAACACGAGCCCTATAAGTGGGTTACATAAAACAAACATATTAAAACCCTTAACCCTTTAGATAAGGAAAATCCCTTTTTCCAATCTGACGAACCTTAAACAAAGGGCGAACAAATAAAATTCACAAGTGGTTTATCAGATACACAATTACTCTAACTTATAAAAGGGGGCCTGCCGCTACCATTAAATCATGTAATATTATTGCAGTTGTGCAAGCGAGACAGCGCATTACACGGTGTATAGCGTCATCTCTCTTCCACAACTGCAATTATATTACTTTAAGACTTGATGGTAGATTTTCAGGTACCAGGATGACAGTAGTTGGAGGAAACGGGAACAGAATACTCGTAATTCAATTAAGATACCGTATTAAATTACTCTGTGGCAATATATTTCACTTGCTCTACATCGGGAGGATTTTAGAGATTCAATTTCGTATTCGGGTTCCTATCATGAAATGTCTAAGCTGCCTCTCCCTACTTTGGTTCGGTATTGAACCTTTTTAGCGGCCCATTCTACCTTTATTGAAGCGTTGAAAAGTAATGTTGGGGAAAAGTTGTTTCGTTTTTGTAAGTGGGATGATTTTCGTTAAGTTGTTTCATAGATGTTAAGGTATATTTTTTTGGGGTTATTTTTTAGAGAGTAGTAAAAAAAATGTGCAAGTTTACGATTAGGAGTTTTGTATTTCTGCATAATGTTGTTTGAGTACCTAATACCACAAAGTAATTATGCACCGCGAGTCTCTAATACTTATTTACATACTGTACATAATATATAAAAAAGTAGGTAAATAAAAACGCAGGTATAATTCAATCGAAACATATAGCCATGGGTCATGGATTTCCAATATACATATTTTTTTTTGCATTTTATTCGCTGCAAAAAAACTAAAAAAATGGGAATATACACTCATATTTCACAGAACCTCCTAAAATCTAGGCTTAAATTTCAGCGCGAACAGGTCACACGTAAAAACCTGATACTTTTATGTTTTACTTTTTCCGGTTATTGTTTTTTTATTTGTTCACACAAATCCGAACATCGGTTAGAACGGTGGATGTCAAAAATTTTTCAACAACTCATAGTTTCTATATTTTACTGGTTTAACAAAATTGCCCAAAAAATTGTATTGTTCGTGTAAAGTTGCAAGAGCAATCGTGATGAAATATTTAGTTTATTACAAAAGTTTTATTTTATAGTGAAATAAAATTGACAGGTAACTAACTAGCAGAAGCAATTAGATTATCATGTACAGTCGCGATATTCCTCAATAAATTGATCAATTCTCTTAAGAACTTTAAATACAATAATAATTATAAATACCTGTCGAATTTCCATTAGCAAGGAAGCATCTAATCATTATTTTTTATTGTATAAAACAAAAAACTATCGAACAGAGATCTACCCACTACGTACTTAAGATCGATAATAAATTTTAAAAACTAATGAGTCACTTAAAAATAACGATTAGTAAGCATCAAATGACTCAGCAGTCTTGATTAGGTACTGATGATACACCCAATATTGTGGAGATGGCCCCTAAATGCAACGAATATTGATACCATCAATATGTCATTTTTATTAATGTCCTGGTAAAACCGTATATTTGATAACAAATGGAATTGTCGTGACAAACGAAACTTTACTTCTCGAAACAAACAATTAAACAAAAGAACAACCCTTTTAAAGTCATCGTCATCGTCATCAGTCATCGTCATACAGTATCGAAAATATATCGCTTTAAATACATCACCTCAAATAATTCAATTTTAGCTGTAGGTATGGAAATTGATACAAAGAATGATGGATACAAAAAAAAAGTATGGAAATAGAGATTAAAATTAAAATACCAATTATACTGGTTCAATATTGTTCCTGGCTTTCAACCTTTTGACGCAAGCATACTAATCCATACACAGAATGACAATCGCATAAATCAATATGTTTCCAATTAAATGGAAATATTCTAAACAATGAGACATCGGACTCCAATCAAAATTTCATCATTTGCATCGAATAAATGAATCTGTTCCACATTGTTGTTTAATGCTAATGATGAAATTGTAGTTTCCAAATTAATAATGTTGGAGCTTATAGGATAATAGATACGTAAAATTTTAGTAATGATTTCTTGCTTTTACAAAGGGTTTAGAGTAAAAGACGGCTTTGAGATTGCATTACTTGAAATTAGTCTAATTTGATGAATTGATTTTAATATACTCATAACTATCGAAACAAAACAAAAGCAGGCCAAAAAAAAACAATTTATTTTTTTATCCGTTTTTATTACCAATGTTTCGCATCAGATGAAAACTGTTGTAATTCATACAAAATACTTAGTAGTAAATTCGCAGGCAAGTAATATATGTAGAGTTTACCTAACATGAATACTGTGCCTGTACTACGACTAGTAATTGTGCACGGATTTCGGTCCCCGTACAACATTGGATCATAAATCAACGATATCAAATGTCGTGTTTGAGCACTGATTAATGCATTATCGAAATGTATTACGCGACATCTGATGTTGCTTCCTGATTGATAGTTGATAGATAGGTAGTACACAATCGTTTGATGTTTTAGTACCTATTACAGCTATATACATAGATATGTATACCTATCTTGTTACACTGGAACGAAGTAAGTAAAGCGCTACATATATCGCTTAAGAAGAATAGAATAGAATAAACGTTTAAAAAGTTTTCTACTAAATGTTTGTGTTCTTGATGATGATGGATGGTCATTGATCATGATTATCGCCATCGCCGACAACTGACTACTAAACGTAGGCATCTTCCAAAGAGCGCCAATTTTCAATGCCTAAGTAGTAATAAGTAAAGTAAAGCATGTAAAATAAAATGTTAGGTATTAAAGCTTACCTAGACACTAAAAACTTTTCAACTTTTTACCTGAAAAGGCAGTTTTAACAAAGAGTATAAGACAATTGAAAATAATGTTCTCGAGATCTCAAGCCACCGCAGAACACGAACAGAGTTCTCACATTAATTCAGAATATTTAAATTAATAATTCTGCAGGTGTATCTAACTCACGAATCTACGTAATTACTTTTGAAAAACCGATTAAAACTTTCAAAAATATTTGAGTAAAGTGCCTTCATATCTTATAATATAAATTCTAACTAACGCTTACAAAAAATTGGGCAATTTCTCTTCGGACTATCATTTTGGCCAACAAAAGGCGTGTTAGTGCCAAGTTTTAACCTAAATCTTGGAGGATTGCTGCCATACCCGCCATGTTTATCGGACAGTATAATTATAGGGCTTGTTCACGTGTATTGTTAGCTACAGGGTTGGCTCTTAAAAGAATTGAGTCGCTTATTTTAGAACATTGGTTGCATTTACTCGCCCAATATTCTGGCGTAGGAAAAATATGCCACTTACGCAAATAAGAAAGCAGTGTACAGCAGTATATCACTAATAGATGATGTTGTATCATTCTTTTGAAGAAAACCATTTTAATCATGACTAGGAAATATGGAACCGTAGTTAATAATTTTCCGAAAACAGTGACGCTCATAGAGTACACGTGCGTGACATTAATCACGCATAACACTATTAACTCTAGGTAGTATAACAATATCTATTGTAATTATTATCTTACTAACTAATATACATATAGCCTTTGACACATGAGCCACAACAATGAAACTGATTGCGTAGTGGGGTATTCCATTATGTACCTATGATCTCATTTTGAACTAAGCATCTCAGCTTTTGATTTTTACAAACATCGACAGATTACTAAGCTTGTACTCACCTCTTTCTGAGAATAAGGATTACAATTAGTAAAGATTAAGATCCTCGTAGATTTAATAATAATCTCGAGTAATCTCATTTCCATAAACTGAAATCACCGCTTGAATCATGCTAATTGGTGCTAGTTCGTTCGCCTTACAAAGCTTGTTGAATCAAGACGTTTTACTCGAAGATATTTGCAGTATAATAATTAGAAATTTTCCTTAAAAATCATAATTAATAGACAAGATTAAGACCTAAAATGTACTTAAGCACTTAGTAAATTACATTTCTAGATAGGTACTCGCAGATACTTCAATTTCGGGTAAAAAGTTGCGTAATTTTTTTAAGTTAAGACGAATTTCTGAAAATCAGTCATTTCACTTATGCTGTAGTTGATTACTTCTTTATTTAACTAACGACATATACTTACACTTAGCTACGTATAACATATAAGCACATCTCAGTAGTGGATTGGTTGGTTCGTCGATCATTTATTCGACTCACGAGTCTCGATGTCCGATTCAGATGGACGGCTCACAGGATCTGAGTGCACTTGCGTGTTCTCAAATCCAAATGTGATCACTGAATTTGCTGCTACCGTATTGAGTGTATTTAGTATTTTGATACTAGTTAAATAAAACATTTTGAAAGCAATAGCTGTGAATTAAATAATAAGATTTTTTTCTTTGTTTCAGCGAGTACCAACTTAGTGGGAAAGTTCACGCAGAGCGTCCGCCGTATCGTTCAAGATGTCAAAGATGAAGGAACATCCAGTAAGTATTCAAACTTTTATACTTTTAATTGGCATTCTACTACTTTTTTATACCGAGTGTTTTATTAACCTAGGGCCTTGCAAGGACTACTGCTGTTGTGGAAGCAAAAAAGCGTTTATCAAAGCACACATAGCGTCATATACATCATAGCACACATAGGTGTCTTTGTGCATGTGAATTGTATGTCTGAGAAACCTCCCGCGATACAAGGATTAAATTCCTTAGTCGTCTAAAAATATCTACATGGTCCGTCAAATTTCAAATCTTTGAAATTCAGAACGAATAACGAATTCAACACACCCAATACTGTCTCGTAACTTCGTAAAAATGAACATGTAAACTGGACGCCGCGTGCCGTGTTCGGCAAAGGCGGGCAAATTAGTCTCGCAGACGTACGGAATGTTAAGAGGCGGGCTGGCTTCCCGGTCATTGATTTGTGATGCCCTGGCCTGTAGGGACCTGATCCCATTAATTATAAATGCTATACGTCACTTGGAAATTGTTTCCATACAGTTTAGACACGGAATCGCTACTGGAGTTTAAAATTTCAATAGGACGTAGAATTTTGAACACTAAAATAATGAAAAACCGTAATAAAAATCACTTCCGTGACGATAACTCTTTATAACTTAACAAAATCACATGGCACTTATCACTGAAGATAAATTGTAGGGTACAATCTTTCAGAAGAATTACAACCGTATTTACTTCCAAAATACTAAAAAAAAACATTAACATCTTAGTACTTCTAAAGCTAACGTAACTTTTGTTAGCCATAACAGTTTCACAGCCTGTTTTTAATAAAGTTAAGTACGTTTTTCTCACAACAAAACAAAATGTTTATTTGCTACGCTTACCACCTTTACCGACAAACTGTAACGCTATTCCCAAAACAATCTTCTTAGAATATTACTTACCTACTATTTCGTAGAATAAGACAGCGAAGTGCTTTCGAAGTGTCTGGTTTTTGTTTGCTTTTTATCTGAAAACGTAAAGATAAATACAAGCTTTATAAACCGTTTTATTGCTAGTAGTTTAATCTAGATCAGATTTAATTTACACCTAGACTTGTTTTGTTTTCCATTACGAAGGTACCTACAATTGCACTGTCACTAATGTATCTTCATACATTATATTATTTTCGTTTCCGTGTTTAAAGCCTCATAAATAAACATGCTCACAATGTTCCCATATTTGCATACACCAGAAATAAATAAATGTCTCGTACATATATGGCTGTAAAACGTACGGTTATTCCGGTAGCTTTCGTTTGTACGTAAAAAGCAACCGTTTAAGAGAGCCCTTTATATCTTTATAAGGACAGCAGTTGAACGGGAAGGCTCGCTTGAGTACTCTTCAACATTATCACAATTAAATCTTCATATGGTTCATGGCTTTTTCTTTAAGGTTTAAAGATATTTCGTTAAAACCAAGACATCGTTTTGAGTAACCTTGGTACTTTAGATAAATTACATTTCAGAATAACGAACTTTAACGCTGGTTGGAACGCAACAGTGTATGCATGTCAGGGGTCGCATGATTAAAAACAAAATTAAACTTCATACATTTGAGAATTGTTAATGGTATCGAAGGTACTTCAGAAATAATTACATCAACTGTTTAAGGAATACTCACAACTCTGGTTGCCGACGTTATTGTGAGAGTTACCAACGAAATCTAATATACCATATTTTTCTAAATGCCAAATATTTTAAAGCTGGCAAGTTACATTATAATGAACAGACCGCCGGTACCCGTTTATCTACCAACTCGTGATAATGGATGGAGATTTAGCTGAGCGTCGTGCTAATAATAGCGCATTAGATTATTTAAATGAAGCCTCAGTAAAGAGAAATATAAAGGCTTTATAATTTTGCACCACAATTCCTAACAACTTTTTTGTTTCGAAGCGGCTAGACGCCTTTTGTCTGGATACCCACTTAAGTATTTACAAAACAACGATTTTTGAAGTCTGGTGTCAATGCAATACTCTTGGTAACTTATTCCACAATTTTATTGTCTTTTCCAAGACGTGGTCTCGGCAAATAGAGCCTTATAGGACCAAGCTTTTATTGACATGTCATGAGCACGAAAACTAACTGTATTTTTCTTTACACAAAAATTACTGCTGTGGCCGTAGTACTTTTCTATATATAGAAAAACTTAAGCCTTTAGGTAATCCTATAAAAGGCCAAGTGCTTACAATATTTTCCACAATTCATTAATTAATAGTGAATTCATCAAATGTTTTACAAGAACGTACAAGCTATAAGAAAAACTGTTAGCTTTTACTTCTACTAAAACTTTTAAGACCCAAGTAATTTAATGCCGAGAGCACTTAACCCTTTCAAATCAAAGCTTTCTGACCTCACTTAAGAGAGCAATATTTTTTCCTTAATATATTAAAAGTATCCTAATCTCGCGGTTTCATACGCGTTCCTTCCGTTCGTGTGAGATAGTATAATTCCAACAATAATTTCATCGATTCTGTTGGCTTTCGATAGCAGTGGGCGATTTTACAATAATCAATTAAAAATCGGATTGCCGTCCCATTGGGCTATTAGTTTAATGAAATAGAAAGTGCACTTGTGTACGCACACTCTTGTGCACTACAATATGTCCTGCGCAGCTGGCTGGTATCATAGTAACACTAGCCGCCGTGGCAAATAAAAAAACAATTATTTTTTTTCCGCTCAACTCACTTTTGATGTTTGTTTTTTAGGTGGTCAGACGAAGGAAGAAGTGATAGAAACCAATGAGCGTCTCCGTGGAGTGAGGGTGCGTTTGGACGAGAACTATGATACGGCTAAGAAGGCGCTGGTCACGCTCATGGCTCGCTACAGCGACTCCAAGTCCCAGAGGAACGTCTTCACCAGATATACTATGCTGAAGGCGATGATAAAGGTATGATAACTAACCTTTTTTTTACTAACCTCCTTTTAAGCTGGCCGGCAGTGACTGAATGCATAAAGCAGAAGATCGGGTGCTGTGGTATAACCTTGGCGGAGACCTAAGCCAAGCTGTAGACTTTTTATATCTTTACATCAATGCGAAGTGGTGAAGAAGTATTATTTATTTGTTGTAACAGATTTATTATGCTTTAATAACTTAAAAGTTACACTGCAAGGTAACAATGTGTGCCTGGTCAAATGTCAAATATTCAATATTAGATATGTCCAATAGTTTAATCGGTATCTCCAGACATAATTATGTTCAGTCGTCAATTAGGAATTTTAGTATATTAAAATTATATTCCTCCTTTTCACTTAGAACAACAAAAGCTTCCTTAACCTTATTTCTCGTCTTTTTGTAATTAGTGATTTAGAAATAGTTACTTCTCAACATTAGCGCATAGCGTTTCGAAGAATATCTTATCAAAAAGTTATCTGTTGATGGACGTCGAACAGTACATTATTTATTCATCCCCTAGTAACAACAAGATGTTATCTAATTATCACTGTGTCACGTAGATAAATCACTGACAACGCAAGAAGCGGTAAAGAGCTAATTGCACCAGTATAATTCATGAATGCGCAACAAGTAAGACTACATTTTGAATTCAATGCTCTTTGATATTACGCCGCTCATAGCAGACTTATGAAATGTATAGACATGGCAATGTATGGATAAATGTATTAAGAATTATAGTTTATTTGAGTAATGTTAATTGTGAAACTTTGTACTTCTTTGTCGTTCGGACCTTCAGCTCCTAGATATTAGATATACGCAAGTTTTCAGACTGAACAACATATTTTTTTAGGAATTATACCTACTAGGTATATGTTTGGCAGTGTCTTTTTGCAGTTTCAAGCTAAAAAGTTTTCATTTTATTACTTAAAAAAGAATTAAATTAAAAGTAAGAATACATTATCGATTTCTGACGTTGTCATGTATCATAAAGAACTGCACACGGTAGGTAGAGTAGGTACAATTTAAGTTGCTAATAAAACGCAACACGCTTATTTGTAAGCTGCGCATAGAGAAAAAGTAGCTGCAAACTACACGATCATACTCATTCATCTCAAGCGGCAAAGCAGAATAAAAATACAGTTGGAATTAAATAAAAGACTTATTTTTTTCTAACATCATAATGTAATAATAAACATACAATTATAAGAAATATTATATAATCATATCATAATTTGAACAGCAACTTCAATTTCATGATTACAAAACTTAGTATTTAAAATATCACAACTCTACTACTTTAGCAATGCTCGTATTATGAGTACTTAAAGCAGGAATGATGCCACCGCGGAAAATGAGACAGAACACAACAACGTATAGAGCGTTGTCTCGCTTCCTAGAGCCTGCCACAAATTCTAAAGGGAAGACTTGCAGTAGCAGTAGCAAGACAGCGTATTACTACAACAGGCCCGACTACGAAGTGGTACGGTGGTTTTCTACTTTAAGAGCCCATCACAACTTTATTTGCAACCTTCTTGGGGTGGTGGAGGTTTGCACGGGTCACAGGGCTTTGGTGGAGGGGTGTATTTCTTGTTATCATCTTTCTTTGGGCAAGGAGGGGGACACTTTCGCTTAGGCGGCTGCGCACAGGGGTCATCAGGAGGACAACCACTCTGGTTCGATGCAGCTGTTTCAATGTACTCATAGTAACAGTGGCCGTCGAACCACCAAGGCGGGCCCGGCGTTGGAGGACAGCTAAAAGACAAAGCACCTGGCTTCTTCGCACAAGGGTCTCTAGGTCTTCCCTTAGGTTTTCCTTCACCGAAAGGCGCTACTACAGGAGGTCTCACAGAGTTAAACACGTTCCGCCGGGCATAATAATGGTTAGCATACTTAACCTCAGGCCCCCTAGGAATGTCAGGAGGTGGAATGGACCTCGGCGCTAGAGTCGGCTGATATCGCTGGTGTTGTATATACTTGCGTCCTAATAGAAACTCCCGTATTTTCTGGAATCCCGTTGATACATCTCTAAATTCGAATTTTACTCTTTTTGCCATTTTTAATAGAAAAACTGTAAGTCGTTGAGATTTATATTTGTCGACTATCTGTCAATCAACAGAATCTCTATTTAAAAAATAACTCAATCTAAATAACAAAAAAGAGGATTTAAGTGTCTTGATATTTAACCTATTTTGTTTGTTAGTTGATAAAAATGTATATGTATAAGCTGAGGTAAAAATCACACTAGACTCATCACGCTCATAATCTATTATCTAAAGCTAACAGAACAGAACATTCAACAGACAACAAAAACGCAGCTAATACGAAAAACAAAAAGCAAACATTAGAATTACGTAATAGTACCTAGGTACGTATTGAATATTGAAGTGTATGTAACAATTAACAGAGACAGTTAACTTTGAATGTACACAATAAAATAAATTATTATTTATTTATTTGTACAATATAACGCCATTATGGTGTTATATGTAACTCATGTAGCTACCAAAAATGTTTTCTTTTTATAAGCCATTGTGAGGAATTTCCCGAAACCATTTCGAAAATTATTTATTGCGAGCACGTTATCTATCTAGCCATTTGTGGGGTTTCGTGAACGACAGAGTACGCGAAACATTGTAGTGCGCAGACGGGTTAAATTACTTTGTCCCTTGCAACTGGGGCCATTGTATAATTGCGTTTAGACTTCGGCCCCACTAGTGTTCATCTTCATTACTCAAAGAAGTTTATGTCAGTGTCTCCTTCGGGCTTTGAATTAATTAATTAAAGCAGCAACAAAATAGAGACTGACATTATATTCTGCAGTATCTGAAGCTGAATAAAATCTTACTCTCTATAACATAAACCTGTTTAAATGCAGCCAAGTAATATCGGGGCTATTTCAAACCATGGGATAGATTAAATACCTGATACACGTAGCTAACATACCTACGTTTCTATTTCAATGTTTTACACCACCCGAAAACAGCTGTATTTGACTGTAGCATTTTGGGAAATTGCAGTAATAGCGAATATTGGATATGGTACAGTCTGCTCTATACTTAACGTAATTCTAGCGATAAACAAGCTATTCCTAAAAGCAATCAAAATTATTTCAAGTAACAAACAAGAACTTTGTAATCAAGACAAAAGTTTTCCATTATAATCTAACTATCTAAGTCTGATGAGTACAGACGGCCAATATTGGAGGAAAACATTACGGAGTTAAGGGTATTGCGAGACGTCTCTAGAATTTTGCTCCTGTTTCATACTTGTCACGTAGGACAACCTTGACGTTAGGGCTGCCATTTCGAATTTCAAAGTATCGTAATTTTGTGACGCTGAATGTTGAATAAGAAAACTATTGTTGTTACTAGAAGTTTTAGTTAGGCTTCTGCTGTTGTGGAATTAAGACGCCGCGTAGTTTGGTTTGACTGGTAAAAAAGTGGTAGTTACCTGCCTATTATTTATGTTGTATGGATAGTCTGCCTTTAAACATTTTTTTTCGCCACCTATATAATAATATGACTTGATTATGAAGGTATATCAATATAAGCTCACTATACAAATATATGCTGAAAGCTGACTCACTACATTGTACAGTAAGTTACTAATGCATAGGTTATTCACTTGAATTTGTATGTGACGTACGACATTTAAGACGCATTGCAGATGATAAATGGCTTCTGTCATCATCGTTTATAATGTTTAACCCCAGTTAATGAACAGTACGAAATTCACGGAACATTATTTACTCAAAGCAGACATGGTACATTGTAGCGTCTTGGTATTAAAGTACTTTTTGAACATATTTCTTTGCGAACAACATCCGTTACTTGTATTCCCGTAGGTAATCCATTTAGTTTTAGAAAAGGAGGTTCAATATTCTGTACTATTCGCTACCACAAATCTGTACAATGTTTTCAAAAAGATTGAGACTAGTTACTGTCCACTGTAAAAATATATCTTTGTTATTACTTTCCAAATATAACGTAAGGTTAATAACTAAATCTATTTACATACTTTGAAGTTTAAAATAATGACATGGCTTAGCGTACTCTGAAATTACAAGTCACCGAAATTTAATAAAACCCATTTCACAGCGGCTTTGGAAACGATATGAAGTCTCATTCTATTGTAATTCAGAACAGCGATATGGTATGTTAATCTCGTTATGGTAAAAAATGATATCTCCCTGGCGTTAAAAACGTAGATGACATTTCTTTATTAAATTTAGGTACGTTATTTATTTTTTGAATTCTATGTACTTTATTATGTGTTCTAAATAAATCTGATTACTGAGACAATTTGCTTATCGTGATTGAACAATTGTAACTGTGGAATGCATAGATTGCATTAATATTACTATTACTTTGTGTATGACGAATGTTGGTTCACGATGCTATGAAGGATTGATGGTAACCTCAACAGAAGAATTATTCACAAATTCTGTATTTTATGCCATTATTCTCAAAGAAGTTATCAGATATTTCGCGTCCTGTTATTGACAACAATTGGGTCTAACAGAGCCTTCGTATACTCTTAATAAGAGTAACAGCCTTATTCACAAACTACCCTTCGCATTTTGACATTTTTAAATGGCTATTTACCTACATTCAGTTTTACAGTGTTGGAAACAGCATGACACTTTAACTATCAGCGACTTTAACTGAGTGTCGTTACTTAAGCAACTTTCTTTCACAACTCTACAAATGTCATATTTGTATGAAATTTATTAACTGTTGGAATGCAATGAATGTTGATATCAAAGATAAATCGTTAAAATCACTCTTGAAGTGTGAGAAACTCGTAAATCACTGAGAGTCCCAACAATAGGAATGAGGATTCCAAGGGAATAACTGGAGGCAATTTCCAGGTAATAAGCTTTTCTTGGCAATTTATTTTATTGGAATTTCAATTCTGAAGGTATCTTCAATTTCGTTCATTTGCTCAATCAGCACATACGTTTGAAATGTTGATATTAAATGTAACACTTAAGTACCTTTCTTTATTAGGTATTTTATGTTATTTCTGATCTTAAATTTACGGTCTTTTGTTTATTTCTGGCCACATCCTTTGGTAATAATGTTACCGTAATATGGATTATTTGAAACTACCACATGTATACTTAAAAATAATACCTATTTTACCCATAAATACAATTCTGTACACAAATACTACGCTTGACCTCACCACATAATACATTACAAGTAACAAACGTACCCTGTATTAGTTGAAACGTTATTGTTTGCTGTTCAAACACTACCAATGGTCATTTATTATAGCGCCGTACAACCACTATATTAATTCTGTAATTTAATTTAGTTATTTGTGATGCACTTTACGTGATTGCTGCGTTCTTTGTTCTCTATTTTATAAAATAGCTAGCTGTAGCAAGCGATTTTGTCCGCGCAAATATCGATTATAGCCGCAAAGACAGTAACCTCTCCGACGCAGTCGGTTAAAAAGTAGCCTATGTGTTAATTCAGGGTTTCAACTAACTCCGTACTAAATTTTATCAAGATTGCTCCAGCTGTTTGAGTGTGAAAGAGTAACAAACACCCATACTTACAAACTTTCACATTTATAATATTTGTTGGATATTTTCGTACATTTGTAGGGAAATATGAATAAAGTCTGTAAGCGAAGCAATTTCCTTCTTGATAATATAATAATCTCATAACACGTCGACGGTCGTCAATTCTTTCATTATAAATGGAATTTATTCTCCGCTGTGAAAGCAGTTTGATTATTACTTTTATTTTAAAACGTGTTGTCTGCAGATGCTCGGTTTTTTACAATAGTAATAGGAGGAGACGTGTGAGCAGCTTTATGCAGAAATAAGTATTTTCAACCTATAAAATTATTGTATCCTACAAGAATACAATAATGTATATTATTATATATACAGGGTACAATAATTTAGTATCCTTGCTGCATGGTAATGCTTTACAATAGTGTGCGTTAGGTTATAGAATAAAGCCATAACCAAAATTATAATGACGACTTGAATCTAAAACAATATGTACAAAATGTTGTAAAATAACTTCTAAACAATAAAATATTTCATATTATTATCAAGGTAGCAAGTAAGAGTAGCGAGGAATGAACCAATAGAATAATATCATTTACTTAATTTTACACAAACTTCAATAGATGAAGCGATCGTCTTCGTTCAAACAGAAGTGAGAACTAAAATCAAATAGCAATTGAACAATGTTATACTATTTGAACAAGAAAGGAAGGAAGAACTACTCGGATGTTATAAAATCAAATCATTTTGTTCCCATTTTGTACTCTACTGGAAATAAACTATTAAGTTCTAGCGCTTGCTCGTAGCTGTCAACAGGGATGATAAATATTCTTTAAGTGGACGCTAGACTAGCACTAAGCACTGCCTAGCTAGAGGATATTATTCTTCTTTTTAAAGAATTATCATCTTCACTGAACATTCTTCACCGACGGCTTTTACGCAAATTTGCTGAAGCTTTTGCCCATCATGAGACCATGTACCTATCGCATGTTTGGTTTTATTCCAGTGGTAGTTTTGTTACAGATAATAATAATATAATGATTAGACTGACGTAAACATAATAAATAATTTCTTATTTAGTCAAAACACAATTGCCTTCTACTTTCATTTTAAATTCACGGTCAAAAAATAATCACTGTAATAATCCAACTCGACCTGTAAATTCCAGCATAGGTAAACATTATAACGCTTTAATGATAATAAACGGGTAGTATAAACCGGGCAGTTGTCCAACTTACAGATGTCCCAGAATGATACAGCGATTTGAACTACGAGCAACTTGCACCGGAGCCTCCGACGGCGTCGGCAGGAAATGCGCCGATGTTGGCTTACACTTTTTGTTTCCGATCCGTGCACTGCGCCCTTATTACCAGTTTACCTTTAAAATGAAGCTGCATTTTATTGGTATTCGTTCTCAATGTATTACAACTGTTCTGTAGGTAGGCGACGAAGTTTGTCGACGAAATATCCCATGTGTACAAATCATTTATTGCTCTTTTCCGAACAAAAAATATTTTGCGTCAGAAAATTATTGAGGATCGTAATGTAAGTTTGGACGATAAAGGACCAAAAGCGATTAAAGAAAAATAACAAGGTTAGAGAAGAAATTAAAAAATAATAAAAGAGTCAGGATGAAAGTGAAATAGGTTTCAAGCGTCCTCCGTGTCGGGATTTTAATTTCCGTTTTATTTCATATCCGGAAAAGAACTAATATTGAAAAATGAATATTTCATACCTAAATGCATATAGAACAGTGTTTAACTGGACGTTGTGGGTTCTGGATTGAGTTTCAGAAATCCACATAAAACCTCTTTACTACATATTTTTAGGAAGATTATGTACCTACCCTGAAGCTGCAGACTACTTATTGTCATCCTCAAAATAAATAAAAATTTGTCGCCGCCATCACCTAGCTATAATTATTGCTTTATTTTGTTTGTGGTTTACAATATTGAACAGATATAATTGCTTGCCGGTGCTGTACGTGACTTCTGCTAATTACATTTTCATTAATTTTCGTTGGGACACGATGTAATTGAGTTCAGTATTCCAAAACCAGCGCCATTATTGCTGAAATTATTTTCACTTGTAGGGCGTCGAAGCGACGAATAGTTTTACATATATGTTTGAATTTTATAATCTTTTAGGATGAAAACGATCTTGAAATGGCTTTTAAATAACTGAGAAGGAGAAAATCTTTACAGAGATACGAGATACAGTTGAAAACAATTGTATTACTAAATGGAACTGACAGTTTTACTAGGTTGCAATCTTCTTGAGTGCAGTCGAGTAAAAGACGTGGATATGTTTTCATATACACGAGTTTTAAATCAAGGTTTCGTTTGTGATATTAGAACGTATTTTATTTATAAAGATGTTGAATTTTGTATTGAGGTTTTGTATTTATAGTCAAGCCGATGGAAAACTGATGTTAAAGTTTTACCAATAAAAACAAACTTCATAAATATATCTCTCGGTATTCTTTTTCTAACCTTTAGATTAACGACAAAGCAAAGTTACTAATTCATGTTAGTAACTTTGCTAAAATTTATAAAACACTATTTTTAACTATCTTGAATTTATTTTCAAACTACACATACCGTCTGGTAGGATATAGGTAGTTGATGTGGACTGTGACAACATGTAAGAACTTTTTGTACCCATATTCGCAAATACTTAAATAAATGATTTAATTTAGTCTTTGTAATATAACATATAATTAGGAAAAAATATTGAAATTTCATAATTTGACTGCACTTTATTCTTCCTTGTCCAAGCATTTCCTCATCCCAACAGACCATTATCCAGGAACAGAATGTAGTTGCACTTGAACACAGTTCGTTCATTAGACGTGCAGTTACAAGGCGGGAAGACGATCTTTATCTCTTGAATCGGCGCCAGCCCAGCGAAAAGTTATCCACTTTAAAATATCATCGCACAGTCTGTTTAAAGTTACTGTAATGTAATATCGCTTTACAGTGAAATGATCTATGTTTATTGACTTTAGAGTAAATAAGTATAAACAAAAGGAGAAAACAAGTAAAATATTAAGCCTCACACTAGACTGAAATTACCAATCGCTTTAACAACTAAGCGAGATTGCTGACCAAAAGTTCACTTCTTTCCATTAAACTGCTTACACGTCTTACGCCAAACTAAAGAAGAAATTTGAATTATTATTATCTTAGATACCATATAGTTTATTACATCTTTTGCTCAATAAGCAATAGTCCTCTATTAGCTCAAATCACAGTGTGGGTGATTTAAATTAAAACATGTAGAATTAGTTTACCAAAGTCATTTACAGTACAAACTTACAAATAAAATTCGTATTTTATCACATTGGGATATATTACAGTTAGCACTTTCAAATAAATCAGTATACATATTTTTATTCGGTGCAATATTCAGTTCCATGTTTACAATAAATGTAAAAGGAAACAACTGGAAACAAATTTCGAATGCACCATCGCCGCTCAACAAGAAAAGCGTTTTTGTTTTAAAACTGAAATTAACTGACGCAAAAAGTACGAACTGTGCCATTTCAATAAAAGTTACGCTTTTGTCGGCAACGACTAACAAGCAATGTTCACGGGAAACAGAACGGAGAAACACTTTTCAATTAAGCTGTTCATAATAGTAAAAAAAGGTTTTTGAACTGGCTCGAAGTCTTTGCATTCCGATTTATAGACATTGAAACTGTTACAGCTCATTGTATTTTTATTTGTAAGGGTTTGTAAGACACATATTTATCAAAGCGAATTAAATAGACGTTATCAATTTTATTATGTTAACTCTACTTACTATGTAACTACATGTTGTATTTCAATGAACAACGTAAAGGACTAGCGTACCCTACGAGAGTCGACAGATTTATTTCTTAAGAGAACATTCATGACTACCAAAGCAGTCGTTAATATTTTTAGTGGACAACCTAGTAGAGCGCTATATAAAATAGATTATATCTCTCCTTGCTACAGTACAAGTGGCAGCCAAAAGGCAATTTACTACAAGTTTCTTTTCCAACCTCTTCTGTTATAGTACCATCTTCTGCTTTCATTTACAATCATTTAAACATAGCACAATATATTTTAAACTACCCACAATTTACCAAGTACTCACTGACATTGCTTCAAATGTTTCTTACCTACCTTACTAACTACGCTAATTGAAGATCGTTTTGTATAAACATCATGTTTTCACTGTAAGTGATTATTGTAATCTTGTGATAAAATAAATGTCTATAACCGTAACCGTAATCAATTTGTTATTTCAGGACGTGATTCGACTCGAGACCCAGTACTGGTCGTTGGTGGAGATTCCTCGGCAGGAGAAAGCCGAGACGGTGCCGGCGTTTGTGTTGCGCGCTTGTGCTATCATGGAGAAGACGCAGAAGTCTGGAGAAGGTGTCAAGACTTCTTCGAAGTTAGCTGAAGAAGCTGCTGATAAAAGGGAGCGGATAGAAAGACTGAATGGTAATATAGATTCAAGAATTTAACTTTGGTAACGGCACCGAAATTAATGAGGGTTTAATTTAGGTAAAAGAATATATCAACGGAAGCATTACTCATACGTCTCTTTCTGATTTAGTCGGATAACGATTCACTTGCATCACTCTTTTACTTAAAAAATAAATAGTAATTAAATGTCAAGGAGTTCGCCAAAAGAAAAACTAAAAAAAAGAAATCCTTAATCACTTGTTCAGAGTGTGACACTACCAGGTTTCCGAACCTGTTTTACAAACGATTTAATTAGAAAAATAAAGCAACTTTTACATTCTATGAGAATTGGCAGCTTGCCAACGCTTCGGTCCCAAACGTAACGTCGTGAACAAAAATCTAACCAGCTTTTGCAAGCGTAACGACGTTGCAAAATTGCTTCGATTTTCCTTTATAGTAATTTTAACCTCCTCCTAAATGAATTTTACCGATGAAACTGATGACGACATCTCTGTATTTGTTTCTATTCCACGGTTTAGAGTTCAGAGTCTCCCAAATTTAAAAAATATATATGGAGAAAAAAAGCTCTACAAATAGACAAGGCAATGGATACGTCTTAGAAGTCAAAATTGGGAAATCGATTCATGAAAATGATAAGAATATTTCGACAAATACACCCATTTATTTTACGCTATAAACCTTATTGTATTCGTAAAAGTAAATTGAACTCGATGAAATCGAAACCAAGGTATCGAGAAATACTATCAAATTACTTGGGTTGAGCAAACAAGATTTATTTGAAAAGTCTATTTTCATATTCAAAATAACGATAAATAATATAATAATACATTATTATTTTAAAAAAATAATTCAGTTCAATCACGGGCCATACTCAAAAGTAAGTCATCCGCCTTTTATTTTATACATCGTATCACCATGTCATCCGTATATCGTAACTCAGAATTAGCCTCGAATACAGAACAAACCAAATGCAAGTACATAGTACAAGTTGAAATACAAACATTCATACGAGTTAAGCTTAAATAAACTCGAGCCAAACCTGCGCTCATGCAATCAAGTCACATTCGTACGTTAATCAAGGGTTGAAATACATTTTACGAAACTCAATAAATATTTCGTGAAATAAAATCTCCTGTAATATCGTCCTGATTAAGAATTATTAAATTTAATTGCTTTTTGTTTTAAATTAAAAAGTTGTGATTTTTTTTCTGTAGTAAAACGGATTCTAAATCGCTGCTGTTCGATCGTCGATCTAGACGTCACAACGTCCGTCTGTCGATCAAACCTAACCCAGGGGAAAGGTTTATTTTTGTAGGAAACGGTTTTAGAAAACCGTACGGCGAAACAATTTGGGAACTAATTGGACTCTGTTATTTTCTGACTGTGGATAGTTGGAAAGCATTTTACCGTTGAATATGTTTTCTGCATATAGACCAAGCTGAAAATTATTTTTTCGATGACAAAAATTCTACTTCTAACGAACTTTAATTCTTTTAATATCCAAAACCGTATAAAATTCACTTCACATAATAATATGTCACTTAAAACAGAAAAAGCCTAGAAACTGTTTCTTCGACAATATTAAAAGTCACCGAAACAGATTATTTTTCGTTACTGGCTTTTAATTTTCCGATTAAGTGACCTGAATAATACTCGCGGCTTTTTACTTGTGATCTGCGATTGACTACGTCTTTGATATGTCCATATTTTCAGTGACTGGAATATGAACTCATTTACTCTTATCGTACTTTAAGGCAAGGTACTTATATACCTACATATAAACCATTATCATTCTTAACGTTTAAGAAGTTTCTTGGGTCCACTTTACATTTAGACGAATGTGTAGTTTCTTTCTTTTATTTAAACTTCCTAAACGTTATAATATTTTTTTTAATTTCTGCAAATTTTCAGATATGACAACAAGTCAGATTGAAACGGAAAATACCCAGATGACTAATGATTTGTACCGTCTTCTAAAGAAATATACTGGTCTACGGAACCTTATCAGAGAATTGAAGGTAATTGATATAATCCTTTCCCATTCCTTAAGAATATGGTGTTAATAATAACTTGTTTTATTTCTAGTCGGAGTATATGAGTACCAAGATGTATCCGATATTCCCCCGCTACACGATGCTCAAAGACATGATTAAGGACATCATGCATGACCCTGACTACATGGAGGTCTGCCACGAGGTGGACCCATAGCGCGGGGTGCGCAAATAAATGAGGAGCTCCTTCACCGACCGCCAGAGGTCGTTTCGTCGCTAAATCCGTGGAATGAAGAAGAAAGAAATTGGAAGAATGATTCTATCTCTACCACCTTGAATTACACACGTGTCCAAAAATGGATTTTTGTATTCACTAGAAGAGTTTTGCATTTTAGATTTTGCATTGACGTTGCTGGTGTTATCAATATTTATTCTAGTGTTACTTAAACTGGTTTAGAGTTCTGAAGATAGTTCTTGAAGATGGTAGATATAGGAAAAGTGTTTAGTTGGTGGAATTAGCGGCGAGTAGTGTGACGAGTACTCGTTTATTTGTGCTACTTAATTCAGTGGACATTTATTTAGTGTAAGTTTAGAGTTTAGTGTGTCTGTACTCGTCCTTCAGTTGTTGTGTATTCTATAATTTCCTGAGAACTATGATTGTGGCAGTTTTCAATAGAATTCGATCTCTGTATTCGATTTGAGTTGCATTTTCTGGCTAATGTAGTTCAAAACGGATTGCAAAAACTTTTCTAAGAATAATTTGGCTATGTAAAAGAAGAGCTTTTGAAAACATAATCATATTTCTTAACTCTATACATATCTTAATCATATTATTGTCTCTTGTAACCAATCATATCGTAATTTTAAAATCACGATTTAAAATCGTCAGGGGATACACCCACATATTTTGTGAAACCATCGACATATAAATTCTTCGACCCTGTTTTACAAATCGTGATAATACCTACTTCATTAGTGAATAAATTAATTATACCGCAATCTAAATATTTCATGCTTCCTCTATCATTATTAATGTAAGTTAAACACTATTATAAAATAATGTGAATGTACTAGTAATGCCATTGTATGTGTTCAAAATTGAAATAATATTGGTAAGTTGTTTGGCGATAAAACATTTTTAGTCAATGACTGTATACACTTCTACTGCTTAACAAATAGGTAGGTAAATATAAAAAATCGGGTTTTATCCACGTCCTGTATAAATCGATGCCAGTAGTATAAACTCTTGAAGCAGAACTGTTGGTATTAAAAAAGCAAGACACCAAACACTTTGTATATCGTCGTCTCCCTTCCGCATACTGTTCTGCTTTACAAGCATTAGAGGTACTGATTCTCACATAATTCTAGTTAGTAGATGTTATTTTTAATTGTAGAGTTCCTTAATTGCCTTTCGCTACGTTATATTCTCAACTAATGCAGTATGTATGTAGATGTTATAGTGCAGAATTTTATAGATACAGCATAAATACGTAATCATCTTTTGTTAAATTTTGTACGCATTTTTAAATTTGATAATTAGTTATATCTATTGTATTTCTTGACTCTTGAAACTGAATAAAATAAGGACTATGTATTTAGGTATCCCTGTAATCTATAAATCCCATTATTTTTAAATTATGACATACATTGGATAAAAATGCCAAATAATAAAATAAGAACTAAAATTATCAAAAGTTATGATATTAATGCATTATGATAATAAAATAAAATTAGTTGTAACTCATTGTTGAAAATATCATTTCAACATTAAAAACAAACTAATTACATTGCATCTAATTTTAAATGAAATTTGCAATAATGTAATGGCAAGTGCAAAAATATACCTATTTGAAATTAAAAAAAAAACGGTTTTCCAATAAACGCACACGTAAATCAATTCGAAAATAATTATGTCTCTACATTCATGAAATCAAAACTGATAAATGAGTAACAGTATAAATAAATAAAACGTTAACTTCATTTCACTAATACAATTGTATCTTTTCAAATTTCGTGATATTTTTATGTAATAATGCCCACTTAGTAATTTGTTGATCCAGGAATGTTATTGACCAGTTCATAATCTCATTACTCAATGTTATTGTATTTATAAATAAGGACATGTTATGCCAATAGGCGATTCTAATATAAAAATAATCATTTATAATTATAGGTAAGCTTTGTATGTTGTAGGTAAACTAAAATAAAATATATGAAAGCAAATAGTGAGGCCAAATTGTTAGATTAGAATTACACTGACATGTGTAAATTAGAAAAAAACTTATGTTTTAGTTTAGAATTTCCGTTGTGAATTCCTAGACATTATTATTCCGTTTAATTGTGTTCAAATATCATTAATACATATTATACTATACTCCTCTTTCATTAATAGAATTGTATGTTCGTAGACATTTGAATGTTTAAACATATACTATGTAATCTTATATATGTCTGTATGAACTAACTCTGTATGCTAACTGTAAGCCAATTAGTTATTATTATTATTCATGGAGCGGCTATATTGTACCTATAAAATAAACACATAATATTAATATGTATCTACTTATCTACCTATCTAAGTATTGCCTTCAGTTATATTGTTTAGAATTAAAATATTTATCAATACTTTGATTTAATGGATAGATAAATTAAAGAGCGAATAAAATACACCTAGTCATTGAATACTCAATTTTATATTGGCTATCGATAACGAGTAAGTGGCGTTCTTTGGGAGCGCCCAGGCCTTGTCCAACATTGGACTGCAGTGGGCTGATGACGATAAATCAAGGAAGATAGGTAAATACTACCTTCTTAACTAAGCTGTAACGCCCTCGATCATTTTGCTATTTGTAAAACTTTATTGTTGGTATTAAAAGTTTTACACAACCGGAGCTGTTATACCTACAAACTTTTAATGGTACTCAAATATTAAATTATGGCGACGGAAATTGATTAAATTAGGTATCTATCGCCGTCCTGTTCCCATATTTTCACACTTAAACTTGTGAACAACAAAATAATTAACGCCACTACCAACTCAAACAAGCCACTGCTATTTAAAATATCGAGTTAAGTGGCTTTCACAAAAGACATGATTATATGGAATATGAAGTAATACGCCAATAAAATCAGCATTAAAAACTATATACTTTGGTAGTTGATTTTTCTATCTCCTTTGTAAACATATCGGCTGAATACCTGAAGCTGCATTTGATTTAAAGATGGTATTTATATCAAGGAACTTGTTCATGATACTTACCTATCCATACATTGAGACCATCCTATCTATTCAGGATCATTTTTGGATAAGCTACCCAAAATTGTATTTACATTTTTATAACCATTAATAAAACATCACCAAAATTAATACACAATCAGTGAGTATCATATCCAAGTAAATAAACATTATGGCGTTAGATAATGGTTTTCTAAAAAGGTTTCTACCTAATTCGAAATTAAAATTGGGTTATCATCCGGTCGAAAGAAGGTTTACCTTACGTTTCACTTAAAAATCGGCGTAAAATATACCCAAACTAAATTCTAAAAGTAAGATAAATATTAACCTATGTATGTATGTTATATTAATGCAAGGC
Organism: Chrysodeixis includens; assembly: GCA_941860345.1. Taxonomy (NCBI): domain Eukaryota; kingdom Metazoa; phylum Arthropoda; class Insecta; order Lepidoptera; family Noctuidae; genus Chrysodeixis; species Chrysodeixis includens. The sequence continues at coordinate 13,985,163 of OW796094.1, forward strand.
ATTGTACCTATTATAAGTAGATTTATGTAGACGTGTATTCGGAAAATCGCGCTAACGCTTTGTTATAATGTAATACATTATTTTTTGTGCTAAATTGAGTTTTATTTCAACCCCAAATTGACTGTGATCATTCAGAACATTCAAGTAACTACTTTAGTTAAAAAAGTTGTTGAGTTGAAGAAACAACTTCTTAATATTTCTTTTGGTAATTATGTATAGATTTAGAGTCCTGTGATGACCAGAATTATGAAGCCGATGGGCAAGTGTAGTTAAGTGACTACCCTGAATAATCGAACAAGATTTTTTGGAAAAGCAAAGTTATTATTATACCTATTTACGTATGCTTTATCTGCGAAACAACAAGTTACATTTTAGGTTTAGAATATAAGTCACAAAACATAGAAATAGCTCATGTAC
>OW796095.1:605000-778772 GCA_941860345.1 Chrysodeixis includens
ATTGATGGGTTTTTGTACTGAAGAATCCGGGGCCTCGATTCAAAAGAGAGTTAATGAGCTCATTGTAATTTATGGGTCGTGAAAACTTCGACTTGTAATTCTAATAGTGTCAACAAATTGTTATAAGTAAATCTTATTTGAATGTAATTGTGCTGATCTGATTAGCAGATATTTACGAGTAGATAGTACTAGATTTTAATTACTATTACTATACTTATAGTAGGTACTGTTAGTACATAGTGAACATACTATACCAGCCTACGTAAATATTCTTAGTTCCAGTCGAAATATTCACATCTTCAGTAAAATGCAGTTTATGTCTGGCGAGACACTCAAAACATTTTTCAAACAAGAACTTAGCACTTCACTATATATTTCACTCATTCTCACTGGAATGTTCATTCCGTTCATTCATTTACTTTTAATTACATTTTTGAATAAAGAATCCAAATGTTGCCGACTCCTTTCGCACCAGAGGCGCACCATGTGATTTGCGGGCATCCCGCTACCAATTTATGCGTTGACGATCAAATTCTTTTGTTTTGATTACCAAAGCATTTTATACGTGTGTCGCAGTATTAATCAGCCAGGGATTTACTGAATAGCCCTGAATTTTATTGAATAAGTTGATGGTGTCTGTTTATTTTCAATAAACCATGCTTAAAGCAGAAACAGCTGTGTTGTAGTAAATATCGTCCTAGTTAGAGACGTTATGGTGTTGTGTAAACGATGGTATTTTTAATTTGGTCGTTTATTTTAGAAGGCGACAGTCATGACCATTATTTAAAACATAAATAAGTTTAATGTTATGTTAACAAAACTTTAGTTAATTCACACCCTGATGAAAAACAATCTTTAAAAATACTGATGTTGTGTAACAAATGTCTCTACAAGAACTGATCAAAATCTTATGCATGAAATTCTCACTGACAAAAAATGCAAATTCGTAAATAAATCGCAATTGTCGAAACAAACGTCTAAAATGCATGATAGAAGTCATGCATTTTAGACGTTTGTTTCAACATACATGCATTTCTTTTCTGCAATATTTCCCACTGCGTGCAATCTAAACATCAGATAGGATCACTCAAAAACTAAATTCTGAAACTTCAGCGCGATATATTAAGGAAAGCGGACCGACCGATACAAGAAGATTTATATTGAAAGTGGATCTCTATCTTCCATCTCTCATTGCGCTATTGCGCGTCAAGCGATGGCAGATCCAGATAAACAATGGTTGGCCAGTTCCTGAGTTACGCCGCACAGACGGACAGACAGCCCCGGGGTTCTGTTCTTGTGAATTTATTGGGTCCACCTCAAGAGTTAAGTTTGTATTTGTGTTTCGAGTTGTGTTTTGTTTCGATAGTTGTGGATGAAGAAAAAACACGTTGTTTAAAAATTTCCATGTCAATATAATCTTTGCTAAATCTTATATATTTAAAAATTCCCATGGCACAATATTAGTTACCGTACTCCTCCGAAACGGTTGGGCCGATTTTCTTGAAATTTTGTATATGCATTCTGAGAATCGGCATTTTTTTTCATCCCTATTGTTTTCGCGAACGAAGTCGTAGGCAAGAGCTAGTATAGATAGTAAATCTGCAGATATATCTAGAAAAAAATGGCGCATTTGTTATGTGTTAACCAATACATCAAATCGCTTACAATTTATTGAACTAAATTCCTAATAACATATACCATGACCTCTAGTCCCATATTGGATGTAGATCCATGACACGCTTTATACAAAGTAAGCTGGAAGGTTCCGTTCTGTCAATAAAAGTTAAGTTGTGAATCACCCACTAACGTTAATGATTTAATGAGGAAAATAGACATTGTAAGTTATGGGCCAGGTGTAATATAGCGACATAATATGTTGCTCCTTATAAAATCCAAACACACGTTCTAAGAGCTTATTTACTTACCACTAATTCATCAAGCATCATAATTGCGTTCGAGGCCTCATCTATAAAGCCCATTTTACAAGTAGTCACAAATATCTTCGACTGCCTATACGCTAGTTAGACGCTGACATCTTTGGTCAAAGCATTGCGTAGCGTCGAATATGGAGAACCTTAATTACAGTTAAATATTTGTACTACACCTATCATTAACATTTGTATAGCTTGTCCCTCAAGCAAAACATGACACGTACTATGGAGTATGGAGATATCATCAGATTCCTCTATATGGATGAAGAAACAAAAAACCTCATTAACAAAATAGTAAGAACGCGAGGGTTTTTTCACCGATACCCATTATACTTGTGATTTATTACCCAATGTGAAATTAACTAGCGCCTTTTAAATAACAAAATATCATTTCTGTACGTCGGTACAATTTATGGGGACTGACGACCCCACCCTGTATTACAGAGATCGTCAACGTTTTTATTTTGCTGATTGTTTTAAGGACTACTGGGTAATTAAAAACAATTAATTATTATTGCCCGGGATTTTTCCATTAGTAAGAGAGATTTTTTAGTTTAAGTACTAGTTATGATATAACACTGGAAAACTCTATGCGTAAAATTGAATTTACCTAAACACTCGTAACTAACTTAATCAATATAAAATTATGTAACACAAAGTTTGTTTAAGTTTCATTCATATCGTTACATAAGTCAAAAATGTGACGTCATAAAATAACTCAGCTAAAATGACACTCAATGAACACTCAGGTACGTAGCGACCAAATGTTTAGATCCCCTGACATGCTATATACAGGTCGTTACATTCGTGAATCATTTTAATTTTAGTTGTAATTAGTTTTGTTCGTCTGACTACTTACTCAGGCATTGATGTTAGCCGTTAAACATACGAGTTATGCTTTTTCATGTCTACATCGTGCATCAAGTCATACTTGTTAATTGAAACAGGATGTGTAATTAGCTTTCTATATTGTAGAAAGTTCGTACAAATGTTCTTTAATCTATGCGAATTTATGAGTATGATATTAATTGCAAGCTTATGACCTTTTTTTAATTGAATTTCGTCCGACTTACGGTGACAATTTTTTTTTAAAGACGGCAACATTTCTTATAGTTTAATTAAGATTTAAAATAGCTTAGCTGTCATCTTTTTATTTATTCCGAATGAATACTAATATCAATTTTACTAGTACAAAAAATCTTTACAGAATTTTTCGTCTGGACATTCTGTCCCAGTCTTCTTAAGGGCAAAAGCTTTCTACAAAACTACCCAACACGATCTTTCCCATGAGTTTTTATTGAAATACTTTAGTTAGTAATTAGTGATATCAGATAGTTGTTCACAGAGATACAGCGAACAGGAGCGGCCTCCTTAAGTGGGCATTGTGCGTCGGAAGCAATCTCAACTCTGTGCATTTTAAAGAGAGGTCATGGAGGGGTGTGGCCCAAGTTATAGAAGGCAGAGCTTCGCCTTAAACACGTTATGGCTAGGTATTACCATTTTAGGATAAGGATATCGTTGAAAAGTATCCTGATAGTCCCATAAAGTCTTGAAAGTGCACTGTTGTCTTCGTGAAAAAGAGTCTGTAATACACTGCGGATAGCGACATCTAGCTTTCGTAATCTCAACAGGCGTGCAGGTCACAAAGACAGCAACATTGTCTAGACGTGGCACTGCACTCACTTCAGCAACATTTTCAAAGTATCTTGGATTTTATTGCTTCGTATCTATCATAAAGATCTCTTAAACAATAAAATTCCTGATCAACAATAAAATCTTATTAGAAACCGTCCATCGCTTAGAACTTGCGACGCGCGGTACTCTGATACCGTGATCTTATGGGAATGCGCCGGTACCATTCCAATGCTAATTTTATAGTACAAGACTATTCGAAATAACAAAATGTCCCCAACTTCAATGTTGATTGATATCTTTATAGCTAACAGCCGCCATGTCTGTCCGTCCATTAACGTCTTGTAGATTGAAGATTTTCCTCTCTATTTACATAATTTGTAAACCATTCTATTGGTTCCCGGAGTATTTTCACTTAATCGTTTTAGAATACGCTACATGATAATTATTTTGTGTCTCGAAGAACCGTTTTGTTTATTCAATGGCTGTCGATGTTTTGATGGTGAATATTTGAATATTTACGCGTATTTAAGGTCCATCAAGTCTAGTTAGTGACGTCTCGAGATTATCAAGATCTAATTATGAAAAGATTCCGAAATGGTGTTAATGGTTTGGGACTGTTTGACGGTCGTTGGAGCAGTCATCAACTAGCACAGTAGGAACAGATGTATGGTATGTTACGATCGATCTGATGTTATAGGCTTCATTAAGATTCGATGCAACACTTGTGTTTTTTTCTACCATAGGTACAATTAAAAGAACTTTTACACCATTTAATTTACCAATCACCTTTCAGCTCAAAAATCTCTTATTAGAATAACCCCAGTTTAATCAAAGTTGAACAAATGAACTTACATTTCTTAACAAACCAGCTGAACTTAATCAAGTATAAGATTGTGGAAAGGAGCAAAGTGAACTGGTGCACACAAGTCATTGACCTTCTCGATACCTAAAACATCACCCTACACAATAGAACGTAAATTCCTAAAACGGTCATAGAATAAACAACGCACTTACACAGACGAGACGGTTGTATTTTACCTAGTACATTAGTACACGGGGCACCAATTAAAGGATAAAGGTGAAGGTATACTGTTTTCTATGTTTCTCCTAAATAACCTCAAAAAATACACGTTTTTGTTATAGTTTAACTTGTTCATCGATATGCATTTGATGGATTATTCAAACTGTATGGGATAGGCAAAGCTGTGTATCAGAAATCACAAATATCTAATAATAATGTTACTTATTTTTTTAATTACTCTCAAATTAAGGATGATCTAGCCTTAACCCTCTTTGAATCAGGCAAAATTTAAACCAAGTTAATTATTTTAAAACTTACCAAAAGCCTTAAAATCTTGCCAACAACACGCGCTGATGATGTCAACGTCGAAATCTTAGTGCGAGTGCGTCCAAAGAGTCCCTTATTCCATAATTCCGTTCCGTAACAGTTTCCGTTTATAGCGGTTCTCACTCAAGCCGATTGGTCGCGTACCAGCGTAGGAAATTGTCTATAATAAGTTAGTGCTAATGGCGGCATTGTACTGTTCTCTTATCCTCAATTTCTGTGAAAGCGATTTTAAATTTTGATGTTTGTCCTGTTCCTCTGGTTATAACTGGATTGTTTATGGAATTACATTTGTTATTGTTGTTTAAATTACCTAAATAGCCTTTAAAACCATATTATAAATTCATTTTTTTAATCCCAATGTGTTGAAATAAGCCTCTATAATAATATTTAATTTGCTTTATCTACTTTTTATGTTTATCTGACGTATATTCTGAATTATTGTATATTAATATAAGGACATTGGATATAATTATCATTTTAATATCGTTAACACGGAATGTTCATTCAGAAGGACTACCGGCTTTCATTTCGGTAGCTGTTGTAAAGCCTCACAGATGCAAAACCTTTTTACCTAGTTCCGCGTCTCGGCGCTGATCTGGCAGGGCTATTCCGCGCCGTTTATGGCAGTTTTCACTCAGCGCGATTGGTCGCTAGTACTGAGCGCTCGCAGAATGGCCCTCTATTGTGGTAGTGCATTGTCTTGTTACCGATGCCGATTACAATGATTACCATTGGTTTCTTTATTCGATAGTTTGTGCCGATAACCTTGTAAATATGGACGGCGTTTTCTCCTAGAATAGCTTTACTTGATTGATGTATTTTAGAAGCAATATCTTAAAAAGGTTTACATAGATTTTCATCATGTTTTGTGTACTAAGAAGGGGTTGTACTTTTTACTTACTTTATTGGATGGTAAATAATTTTTCCTTCCTGCCTATTTCAGTAACATCTTTTGAACTGAAAATATTGTAAAATCGAATATGTATTCTTTGTTATTGTTTTTTGACTATCAATTTTCATTATTTCTGGATGTACAAGTACAAAGTAAAACAAGTTTTACTTTTCTTTAATGCTACAATTACTCAGACAGCCTGCTGGAGTTGTTTGTTTTGTTTGGTTCGCCTAGATTTAACTGTTTGCAGTATTTACAGCGGCGGCCTATAAATAAGCCGTGTTCCTATCATTAATTCCCTATGACCACTAAAGTCTCTTACGGTATGTCACCGCCATAGGGTGGTCATCGTCCACCTTTTGTTTACTCAAACGAAATCTTCTCAAGTAAACAATTCCAAAAGGAACCACTCAGCTTATTTCCTTATAGCATTTGCTTAGAATTATCATTACCATACCGAGTTCACTACAGACAAAAACCAACCTTACACTCTGAAAACATAGTTGAATTTACATTGACGTGTCTCCTCGTTTGCGATCCGCAGTCACAATTTCGCGACACACCACTCTTATTGCGACGTGATAGAGTTGAGTTTTGAGAAGGAATGTCAGGGTATTGTCGGCAAGGATGGACCGGTAATGCGACAGTTTGTAAGCATGAGATCCGGAGTGTAAGGTGGGAGGCGGGGGGCGCGGGGCGCGGGGGGCGCTCTGTAATAGTAAAGAAATACGAACAAGTTGTTATATGTAGGACGTTGACTACAGTATATATATTTTTTCCTTTTTTCGCGTAGGTGCTTTCAGGAATTTGTCGTTTTTTGTTTTAAATTGAAGAGAATTTCTGCTTTGACCTGCCAGCAAAACGAGAAATAGAGCAAGTACGTTTCTTGGTACACTGCAGTATTTGTGTAAATTATATGAGCTGTGTCTTTACGCTACGGCTGTGCGGGTCAACTTGTATTATACAAAGAGTATCCAATACTCTATAAGTTTGAAAGAGTTTCATCAAAGTTCCCATTTGGTAGGTAACGGCGGGTAGGGTCCAATTTATGAGGCAAAGCGAGATTTTATCGCTTTTGTGTCGCTCGGTTCTGGGATCTTTATGTACTCGTTCAGACGGAAGGATTGGCACTCTCTATGACTCAAAAGGCCTATCGGGCTAAAGATAGGCAGCGATCTAAAAAGATGGACCTTACCGCCTTAATATTAAATGATCGAAGAAAGGTGAACAAATTTCGGCTGAAAGCTCACGTATTATATTGTGTGCAAATTTAGATGTTCACGCGATATGATATTGAAATTGGTATAGCTTAAAAATTCTAAACCAGCTCCTATTAAACAGCAAGCAACATAATCAAACTCAAAAATTCATATTTGTCGAGAGAAAATCTTCAAAATAATCAGAATCCATTCGCACCGAGGCCTAGACACTTATCTAAAGGCACCCGTTCACAAAATCCGAACACGCTTCCGTTTTAGGGCCTCACCATATCTGTACGCAATTTATCGCGAGATTTCGTGATCGAAAAAAATTTAGTCTATCGATACTTCAACTGATACGTAACAAGTACCTACAGTTGCTAACAAAAATCCTTCGATTTTTAATTAGCAGCCCTCGGGCCGTTTCGCACGTGATCGGAATGGGAGGGTGCTCATTGCATAACTCGCCGGACGGCCCCGGACGGCGCCGTCCGATGTCGTATTAACGGAAGAATGTAATGAAGTTAGGTAGCGTTCGATTTGACTGCGCAATTAACGATTGTACTTAATGAGCTGCTCGTCTTTTTCCAATGTACTTTTGTTGTGGACTGTACCAATTTGATTAGACTGTAAAAAATTCCGAAATCAAAAGAAAAAAATTGAAAGAACTCGGTGTGGCGGAAAATCAGACAAATTCATAAATCTGGTTAAATTTTGCAAAAGTTCCTCGCGTAGTAGAGACGCCAATTCAGTATCATCTGTGGGGTAAACCATGTTAGTTTTTCTTGAATAAATCATTATGATTATAACAAGTAAACTGAATTACAAATTATGTCTTAGTATTATCTTTATAAACGTAATCAGTAATACATCATTATTCCTCTCACCCTTTCGTCACCATTGCGTTTGGAATTCGCGTTTGATTTAAGCATGAAAATGCTTAAATCAAACGCGAATTCCAAACGCAATCTTCATCCAAACCCTTTACTAACAAGTAAAAACATTTAATTATCTAAAATGTCCCTCCAGTACAAATACAGGTCGAAAGACAACTTGAAATTAAAAATTTCAACTCTAAACAAGCTACGTTCAAAGGCTGACCGGTCGTCAGTCACCCCCTTGAGGGGTAAATAGCTAAAAATAAACCCCCTCTACGTATGCAGGCGTTTCTTTGCTAGCAGTTGCTTTGAGGCGATTTTAATTCGCTTATTTCGCTAGCGGGAAATTGCTTATGTGTTGCCGAATTAAGGTCGCGGACTTAGTGGTGGTGGCGGAGCGATTTGTGATATTTGTTGTTATAGTTTTGGTAAGAGGTAAAATTGGAATAGGAAAATATTAAGATAGTAATTTAAAACAAATACAAATAAACATTAAAATAAAGATGTTAACCATAAATCATCATCAAGAAGTCAAAGGTTGTTCAATCACCATGGTAAATCTATAATAATCCGTTTTCCTTGAAAGTGCATGTGTAATTTTAGTCAATGTTAAAAAAGCATATACTTATTTCAAAGCCATCTATTGAATAGTCATTTTAGTATACTAAAATCAAGAGGAATTTACAGTCTCCGCATTTGAATAAGTATTTCCAAGTTTATCTCTAACCCGCTATACACTGGCAATGTGTCCGCACCTCATTGCGGCAGAGGAAGTCTGCGGACGTCAGCCGGGCGATTGTAAAGGCGCGATGTGATCCTGTATGCACTCAGCCCAAAAAATATTATCCGTTCGCTTTTGTGCACCCGCCTTCATGCTGTGAACAAAGAAAGCTAATGAGTGTGTGTTTGTGTTCATTATAATTATACTTAGCGTTTAGTTGAGAGCCTGTTGTTACGAGGATGTTTGGTATTAGGATAGGTAGTATTCAGAGTCATAGAGGTGGAAAGCGAAATAAATACTAGGTTTATAGTTTATAAGATTCGATGTTGTGTTTGTTATTTTTGGTAAGGGTTTTTTAGAGCAAATCCAATATTTAAGAGTACTTCTAGATGAAATTCTCAAGTTATAGAATAGCTATTGTAACATCAGTTCATCTATATCTGATTACAGTTCACATTAAAGTCCTAATAATCACGAGACTGACCACAGCACAGCCTGCTTCTCACAAAGAACCTCATTTCCCAAACATTTTCTCATCTCCACTCCTCCATTTTGTACCAGCTCATCCTTTCATTACCTTCGCAGACGTGTAATCTTAACCCGTAGCATTTCCTACAAACATTGTGGAAACAAAAAAATAAACGCAAAGACAACACACGTTAATATGTAAAGCTTGCGTGTTGAACCAAATGGAGGTGGATTTTTTAGCTGAAAGAAAAAAAGAATTGCAGTGGGAGACAAAAAGAATTAATGCTACAAGCCACCTTGTAACAAAAAACGAGTAAGCCGGCAGTCGGATAAGTCTTGATTTGAAGGAGCGAAAAAACTGGCGCTAGGGTCTGTGTAGCTGGGAGTTTTGTCATTATCTAACTATCTGTAAGTATGTGGCTGTGTATATTTTGGTATGAATACATTACAAGAACATTGAAAGGAGCTTTTACAATCAATCAACTGAAAGCAAGACATTGCAAGGGTTAGACGATTTTAAGGCAATTTTGGTCAAGTGTATTTTATGGGAGTAAGTAAAGGTTATGAAAAAATAGTTTTTACCCAGCAGTAAGACTTACAAATTGATGTTCTTATTACAAGCCCAGGAACTATATCTTCAACACTCCCTTCTCCCTTTTCGATAGGTGAAGTGTTCACTAGTAAACACTATATTCGTTCCGAATGTTTGTACCCGCCCCGGATGCATATGTTACTCGCTTACGGCAATACGGTATCAGCAGATCCTATCTGTTCTCAACTTCCGTGGACATTAAGAAGGAACTTTCCGATGGGTAGACCTTTGACCATTTTATGTGAACTCAGGTAACTCATATAAACTGTTAGGAATCTTTGAATGTTCTTACAAGGATGTGGGTGCAGGGATCAAAATAGAATGGATGGAAATTAATTATTGTTTTGTATTGGTTATTGATAGTGTTTCGAAGAAATATTTCTAGTGTGCATTATTTAAACGGTTCCTGATCTTTTGGAATTGGGTCCAATCATCTGATTTTGCGTCAACTGCCAAATAAGGATATTATTACGATTTATTTATTATTTATTTATCTTTATTTCTGACATTTAAGGTTCTTATAAACTAAAATTCATAATTATTTTTTATTTGGCTTCAAGCTCAAAAAAAAAAGCAGCTCATACAATTTTGACCAATTACAGCAGAATAATGATATTGACCGCCCAAAAAGCACCGGACACACTTAATACTTAGGCCACAGGGATTCTTCCATCTTCATTCGACCTTAGCAACAGACAGCATCAAACAGCTGTTCGTGTCGCAGCATGTCCCCATCCCGCCTTCGCCTGTTTTAAAAACCATTGCGACGTGTCCTCGTCAAATCGCCGCTCGACACTCGGTGACGCAATCGCGTGAGAGTGACAGCGAGCGTCGCTTCCGGTACAATTTCTACAATATTTGCAACTGACAGCTCTGTGATCAAATCCTATTTATGGTGTACTGTAAGTGAGTGTAGTTTTGGACTGAAGGGAGATGTTGGCTTTGGGGCGATTGCACTTGTTTTTTTATGAATATTTTTTTGATTTTTGCCTTGCATGCGGGGCATGAGCATGAGGGGTTGAGGTAAACTCTCAAAACGTTAAAGGCATCAAACGTAAAGACTTTAGATTTTACTTTTTTCTTAAATGGACAGTCAGTCAGTTCAGACAGTAGCGATGAATTAAAACAAATAGGTTACTACACCATGTAATTAAAATAGATAGTAAAATCATTACATACTTTAAATTATTTGACTCAAAACATTCATACGCCGTAGTATAAATGAGTCAATCAATGAAAGTCGAAATGAATTTTTCATTAATGTCAACGATTTGATGGCAGAAGTAGTCTAGACTTGAGTCTAGACTATTTTCTAGATGTCACTCACTCCGTGGTTAAGCTTTACAAATTGTTTTAGTTATTTAAAAGTTATTTTTCTTTATAAGCCTAAAAACCGTCTTTATCAAGATGTTCTATGATTTTGCCTATCTTACATGCGTTCATATACTTAAAAGGAGAAAAACAACGTAAGTGTTCCTACCTACATGTGTCTCATGCCTATCCCAACACCAATATAAAACAAAGTCCCAATGGATCTTCTACTAAAATAAACCAGCCGACATAATTACCCTTTCTTACGGCCTGCGAATAAAAACAATACATCAAGAAGACAAATAATGACATCTGTCAGTCAGTCTATGACCACAGAATGATTACCATCACGACTCATTATCCCAGATTACGGGAGCGCGCAGTGCCCACTAATCACGTGTTACTGTGACCCATCACTCAGCGTCGACCGGCCATCACTCACCCGAACACACTCACAACTTTACAACTACACTCCAAAAACACCCTAACACAAAGCATTACAGTTCAAAATCCCACAACCTAACAACATTTCACATTTTTTAGATGCAAAAGACATATTTAACTTGACCCATGATTGTGTACAATGCAGGTGGGGTGGAGGGTCTTTGTGTCTGGACATTTTGTCCGTATGTCACACTATATTATCGGAGTTTCTTAATTGAAGATAATAAGGGGAGACATGTGTCTTTGTCGCGTTTTTATGGCGTGTAAGAGAGGGATGTTGTTTTTTTCCGAACTGTTTAGTAACTTTTGTCTATTAATTTTGTTTTTTTTTTTGCATGAGTTCGGAACGGGTTCATTGTTTCAATTAACTTTTTGAAATTAGACATAATTTGATAGAGAATTATTGTCTCTGCACCGCATATGTTCAACCACTAAATGTTAAAACGAATTAATATTGAATCGACATATCTGAATGCGGTTATGAATATTGTAACAGGTAAATTAGATTTAGCTACAGCACAGTGTTTAACTATACACCATTGCAGCACAACCCAACTATAGACTAAAATAATATAATTTTCCTTCATACATTACACAACAACAAAGGACAATTCTTCTGATACGTAACATCTCTTCAACATAACTTTAAAACATAAAACGTACAGTCAACAGAAGACACTACTTTTTATATCGTTGTTCCGAGATCTGCCCACCTGCATCGCGGAGCAATATCAATCCATCTGTGCCCCCTACAGGAGGTGAAGGGGGGGCGAAGGCGGGGGGCCGAGGGGGGGGGCGACGGACGACGGACGGACGAGATGGGGTGTCCGTCTTTGAGGGGTATTTAATTTTGTGCAAATGACGTGACGGCATGTCGTCGCGTCACTGTCCACTCAGTTTTATTTGGAGCTAGTTTCGCTGCGACATTATGAAAGGAAACCGTTTTATGTACCGTGTGAAGACAAAGACCCTTTGTACTCAGCAACTTGACTGATGTGACCTTTTCGAAAGACTCAGTTAATCAGCTTAATTCAAAAAAGCTCGTCACGAAATTATAACTGAGCTCATAAAAATAAATGAGCTCGCAACGGCAGATCGATAAAATATCTAATAAGGTGAAGTACTTCTGATATAATATCCTTTAATCAAACTCTTGAAGTCAAGAAGAGAAATTTATATTGAACACCGAATGACGTAATCTCGAAAAGGTCCGTATAATGAATGGCGGAATCTCTCTCAATTCTCCAGAACTTCATTACAACAGTCGTACAATATTTCTCCAGAAACGTGCGATCGAAAATTAATAGCAGTTATATTTTTTAGAAACATACATTCGTACAAAAGATGCCTCGACTTGTGCGCTCCTCAGTGCATAACCCCCTTATTATCCGGGGTGGGTCAATATGCAGCCCCCCGGTGGGTGGGGGCGCGGGCGGGGGGCGGGGGGCAGCTCTCCGTGTCACGTCACTGTCTCAGGATCGCCATCACGCCGTCCCGGCGTCTCGTTTGCGTCCATCGCCGTACTTTTCAACTTGAAGTGTAGCGAAATAGAAATGTTTTATTTTGTCTAATGGCGCATGTTCTAGAGTTTCTGATGTGGTTTTAATGGGAGACATTTGTTGTGAGACTAATTAATTTGGGAAAGTTAAATGAAATGAATATTGAAGTCCTGTAATGTTTGTTATACTGTGAAGGTTTTGCTGTGGAAGGTAAGTAACGTTAATTAATTACTATCTTATCTGCATTGAAGTAAACATCTAAGGTAAATACAAGAAAACCATCAGTGTTTTCATAATCCTTTGTTTGTATTGTCTTGTTTACATGAAGTTATCACAAATATCTCAATAGTTTCAATAAGAGATTAGATATTAAATTCAATAATGTATTGTACCAACAATGCTTGTATTTCATAAACATAATATCTAGATCTATAAACCTTCAACAAACAAGCGATACTAAGCCATAACACAGCAGAGATACTGTCCCATTTCCCGAGCAACAACATAATTCCCCATTTAATTCAAAACTATAACAGTACTTTATATTTTTTATTTCCCGTATGCTATCGCTTCTTACGTCTGCTCGGTGCAGCAATATCAATCCATCTGGCGGGAGAGGTGGTGGGGCGGCGTGGCGGGGCAGGGCGGGGGGGGGGGAGGGGGTGTCACGTCACTGTCTTAAATGACTGTCACGGGTGTACTCTAGCCCGTCCTCTGAAGAACGTTGGATGGACGGGTTTACAATGCTACCCTCAGAATATTGCGTCAGGACCACGATTTATGGGCAGAAGGTTTTTGAGCTTCGAAGATGATTGTAATCTACGTATGAGTAGATTGATAAAATAAATTACTTACATAGCACTTGTACTCGTAGGTACTATATTGTTTACAAGATTTAAAGATAAAAGTACTTATCCGTCATGAGTAGGTTCACACAATTTCAAAACAACTCCACCGTCTAAGAATCCCAACAACGTAAGCTCGGAAACCACATCTTAAGAACACGTCGCAGTCAACCACAATCTCCCATTAGCAGGTTGAGAAACAAGAAAACCTCGATGTAGTCCCGTCAAAGGCAGTCGCAAGAAATCACAGCTCGACAGTTGATAGTTTCAGCGTCTGAAGTTAAAACAACCGTCGGGCACACGCTTGCATTATCAACTTGCATCGAGATGACGCGAGCATCCCTGTCGCAGCCACGTCCCCAAGTTTACTCGCCTCCGCTGGAAATTTCACTCCAGACTTGCTTTTGTGGGCCAAGTGACAGGATATAGTCTGAGAAAGTACCGAATTTTGAACCTTTTTGGACTTAAAAGTACTATTTATGATTTTAAGTATGTAATTTGACGGACCACGAACTATTTTTTTAGTAAAGCATTTTAAAAAACTTTAGCTAATTGAACTAATATTTACAAAATTCTATAAATTCTGATCATCAATTTTAATTTTTTTTTTCTACACAAGACAATATCATAATTTCATATTCATTAGTAAATAGTGTTCGTTTTAAAAATATGACAACCCAAATTATTTTTTTTGTAATTTCAACTTGTTCAATCAACAATCCTTAATTCTCGATATTTTCAGACCTTAGAACCAACTTATTCATCACTTTCTCTTGTGTCCAGCATCACTTGTCACTAGTATCTCATCTCTTACACCACGCGACAAGGGCTCAGTTATCACGTCACTGCAACTGTCACCGGGAGGACACCAAGACTGTTTCAAGATAGTTCTTAGAATCGTCTATATGTTACTGTTCTGGAGAATTTTGTGGACGTCTTCCTTGCCAGAGCTTTGTGCACGGACTGTAGTGAGCCTTGAATGTTCCGTCCTTCGTCCATTTGATATTTCATGTCAAATTGCGGTTTCTAGGACAGAATCGTATGTATTTCAAGAGATGAGTTTGGGCTTGTGTGAAAATCGCAGTCTTATTTGAATGAAATAAACGATATACGCACAATCATCGATCTATTACTACTCACTGTATTCTACCTACAGTGGAAATTAATATAACAGAAATTCTTACAGTGAATATCGTCTTTCACCTGTACTACAGCGACAGAACTCGGTCGATTGACAGCCACTACAGCATTGTTCACCGCCTTATTCACGTTACAATGTCTTCACATTTATAGTATTTAATGGGAATAGTATAAAACATCTCGTCTCTTATAACTCGGCGCCGCTGCCCGTCACATCAGCGCTGTCTTACTGACAGCCCGCGACTGAATTGTTCAGTGCTGCGCTGACAAGCTCCGTCTTACTTTGTTGTATTATTGATCACGATCAGATCGCTAACAAACTATATGATAATATTGAGATTTCTGATATCGGAAAACGTATAAGACAAATGGGAATTAAAATCGACAGAAATGACAGCTAATAGAGATAGTTATGAAATACTTATAAACAAGAAATGCATTTGATGTTAGATATTGGTTTAAAGTTTAAACAAAATGCCTTTACTGATTGCAAAGTCTCAATTCTGATTTTCATTGAAAACTATTTGGCATTTCAGTTCGTGAAATCGTGATACAATTAATACGAATACCAAATATAAACCCGGCTCCTTATAGACTGGAAAAATTGAATATTTACGAGCGTTTCGTCAGTTTGACGAGGACTATATTCATTTGGGTTATTGACATAACATCTGACGTTCCAATGAATTATTTATTGGTAATAACGACATAAATAACAAAGTTAATCATGATTGAAGAGATATCTTTATTGATTATAATTGGATTGTTCGTCGCTCTGCCAGATTCCCGTTTTGTAGAATGAATCATGAATGATAAAATCAGCATTTTATATCTATCTGAGATTAGTCATTGTGGCGCACCTTGAGACGGCATTAGATGAAATTATGACAGATGCTTTCTAACCTTGACCGAAGACTATAAAATGGACAAAATAGTGTAATTCTCTAAATTATAATACAAATTCGAAGATCTTATTCCGATAAAAGAGATTTAACAGATAAGAAAATCTAGTCAATGCTAAATAGGAGGTTTCAATACAATTTATTTAAGCATGAGAATATATTAATGAGTCTTTAAACATCAAATTGATTGATACAAGTTTGCGACTGCCTTTATAATCTGAACTTGCGATCCCATGTGAACACACTATTACAAGTATGTACCATTAATTTTTTCACACATTTACTACAGAGCAATTGTTTTACTAGACCACACTTTGACGAACAATCCTTACATTCAACACTTACAAAGCAAGAGCAATCCTTGAAAATAATTAAACTTCTTAATCAAATATTTCCAGCACAAAGCCTTAATTTAATAAAACAAAAACTGTATCTGCGAGTCTCATTGTATTTATAAGCTGCATTTCATATGACGGTGCAGTCTGCCGCTGACAAGTTGTCACGTCACTGCCGCAGAAGGGAGTCGCAAGAAATTCGCCTCGCCTCACAGTAAACAATTTTCACAAAGACCCAACCCCGCGCGGCTGTTAGGTCGAAACGACCCGACTTTTAATTTGGCTTTTGATTAGTTTTCGTTACGTTAGTTTAATTTATTGATAATTTTGTTACAACTTGTTGTATTGGGTTATGTTGAATGAATGTTTTGTTAAGTTAATTATTGTGTGCGTGTGCCTACTTTATTCATGTTGAAAGCTTTAATACAATTGAAACTAAAGTCAAACATTTTTGGTTCAAAACATCACAATACTAGAAACATATGTATACATCAACGAAGCTAACGTAACAATATAAAACCCGACACAAACACAAAACGTAAAGCAGCACGCTCCCTCAATCGCACGTAACAACCAACATTAGAAAGAGAACTAAACAATTAACCCCATCTAGCCGAGTACAAAGACGCATCAAAGAAAGTCCTCACGTATGCACTTGATCGGGCGCTGCACTAACGTGACGCCGTCCATCGATTGTGAGGAGGGGGGCGGTGGTGGGGGGGGGGTGGTAGGGGGGAGAAGAAAGCTTTAAAAACACAGAGAGCCAGCGGCGTCTCCACGACGGCCGAATACGTCCCCGACCGGCCGTCGATTACGTACTGCATACGCCGCCGGAGGGTTAGCAAATGTAATGGGGATTTTTGACTTGAATTTTAGATTGTGTATGATATAAATTTATTAGTAGGACGCTATGTCTGTTTGGTGGGGACAGATGGTTTGAAGCATGTTGTTGGGCTGTGTAAGTTTTAGTTTTGTGCTGAAAGGTTTTTCCATATTAATTCGCTCCCTTTTTTACCTCATATAAAAGTAAATAGTTTTCATAAGTAAAAGAAAATGTACATGTTTTTCTCATGAAATATTTCATTAGTACAATTTGACCTTATGACATTTAACCTTTCGATTTCAGAAGGACTGAACTTTGAAAGCGTGTCTCTAATTAATTAAAAATCTCTCTTACTTGGATCACATTTCACAAGGTAAATAGTGTATCTAAATGTCAAAGGTTGCGTTATGAAAAAACATCCTTTATTTAAGGTTTTTAATGTTTTGTTCATTTCGTTGTCCTTCCCTTGATTTAGTCACTTTTATAAAGTCTTACAAACTTAAATAAGATTGCAGCATTTACAGCAGTAATATGTAGTTTGCTTTGCAGTCAGTACCTCTAGCCGGCGCACGGAAACACACGATCGTCAGTAATACAACATTCGTTATTTTT
The DNA here is from genome assembly GCA_941860345.1 of Chrysodeixis includens. Classification (NCBI taxonomy): domain Eukaryota; kingdom Metazoa; phylum Arthropoda; class Insecta; order Lepidoptera; family Noctuidae; genus Chrysodeixis; species Chrysodeixis includens. The sequence goes on from OW796095.1 coordinate 622,576, forward strand.
CGCCACCTTCTGCTGGCGTATTGATTAGTGCTCATTGCCGATGTAGCATGCAGGTGCTAATGTAACGGGGAGAAATCTAAATAACACACAAGTACTTTATAGAATACCTTTCACGAGAAAGCAAGTTGAAGTGAAGTGACAAAGTTATTGGACGTAGTGATGACTTAATCAAAAACAATAATGATGCTATCAAAAAAAATAACACTATCATTTTTTACTGTCCTAACCTAGTCACACCACTTTTGAACTAGAACTTAACAATGTGGAAAGGTATCTCGTATGATGTATTCGAAATTTGTAAATAAATACAAAAATAGTTCCTTCAATAATAGTCAGAATAAAAAAAATCAAAAGTTTTTTTTTCGAGTAAGCCTTTTTGTCACATTCAAAACGTTACTAACCCTAGTTTAGTATCTAGTAGTTTTAAAGTATCCAATGTTAACGCTCTATAAATCTAGAAACATAAATTGCTTAATACTTATCATAATATAAACTAATTTGAGTATCCAACGAGGTTTGAATCCTGGCTTTCGACACATGCTATACTTTCTATGGAAGTTACTTTAATTTGAAAAGTTCAGTGCGTCGCTAATTTTGGGTGACATTTAAGACAAGTTCACTTGTGGCCACCGGTATGTAAGGGCTTGTGTACAGTGCTATTTATATTTAAAAAACGTTGAAAGCTTACTTTAAGTCTGAAGATTACTTGTTAAAAACGATTTTTGGATTTTTTCGAACACAGCAATGCCTACGAGGAATTTTTTGACGTGACAAATTAAAAGTTTTTTATTTCATTTAATTTTGGATCTTTTTATGTTATTTAAATGAATGTTTAGAGTATGAGATTTTTCTTATAATTAATATCCAGTATGTGAGACATAACTAACTATATGATATCTTAAATTTGAATTACATAATTAACGTTTTACTTTCTAATCTTTCTAAATATAAATGTCAATTTAAGCTTCTGAACACAAAAAAATATATGTAGTTACTTTATAAAACTTATTCGCGACCGTGCACAACTTTATCGACGTGACGTGATTTGTGACCGCACCCTAACACTGCATTATGTTTTTTAATCGTGTTGCCTAGTCGCGAACAGCCGTCCTTTGCTCGTTATCGTGTTCAGATCGCTTGTTTTTACACCCAAAACTTAGATTTCCCTTTGCATAAATAGAGTTTTTCTGTTTGAAATTAATCTGTCATCTGTTAGACTTTTGTTAGAGTCGACTGAGCAACGTTATCCATAACAGAATTTAATATTTTTTTGAGTGAGACAATTTTCTTAAAAGATATAGTTATTTTCATCTTACTGTTAAGTTTTATTATCTTTAGCTAAATCGTCTTGTTTTATTTTATCAATAAAACAAACGATATTATTCAGTTTATTTTATTGTTTAGGTAGGTAACTATAGAAGAATTCAAGAAAATAATTCTAAGCAACCAAGAACTTACATTCAAACCGACTAATTAACAATTGCGCCACTAGGTGATAAAAACGTCAATAATCAAAAATATAATTACAAAAAGTACGTAAACTGTATGAAGTATTAATAAGCTGTTAGTTTGTATTTCACGACTGTTTCTTTACGTTCGACAGTTGGGCGGGCGGGCGGCGAGCCCAATGTATGGCCCAAGTAAAAGACATCGCGGGAATCAAACACAAAAACAAAAAGATAAATTTCAAATTTCGATATATTCACCAATTTATGTTAAAAGGTTTGAACTTTAACATTGAAAACAGTTATAAATATATTAGGCGTAAACGTCTTTCCACGTAACCTATATTTCAAATAAGTGGTAACTAATACAATATAAGTCCCTAATGAGTGTAAAATTGAATAAATTAGAAGCACATTATAAAACAAGAATAGGAATATAACATAAATAACATAATGGTGTGTTTAAATAATGGGTTTTGTGGAGATCCGTAACTATTTGTTTGTAGGAAAAGCTACAATTTTCCTATACGTCATTTAGTATCTAGTAAGTAAAAGCAAATCGAATAAATTTATTTTATAATTTGCAAATTTTATAAGTTCATTTTTGTTAATGTAGCTAGACCTACGTTTAAACTTAACTGAATGGCTATATTCTGAGTAGATATTTCCATAGAAAATAACTAAAAGGTATTCAAGAAGTATGCGGAACCTTAACCGGTCGGCTCAGTATTCGTACCTTAGCATTAAACGACAATTCGTTTTCATAAAATCACCATTAACCTCGTTTTGAGTCAATAATGCCAATATTTTGTCATAAACATATCAACGTAATTATAAAACTGACATTATTTATGTATTTAACTAAATAATTAATTAATTTCCTGTGTTATGGCTACTAGTTTTTCTTATGTAAATTAATTAATGACTTATTAATATTCAAATGTAGAGGCTCTATAATTTTTGATGCTATGTTTTAGCTCTGACATTACATTATCATTTTAAAAGCATATAAATCAAACTATACTTTCTAGAAAAAGAAGGAATAATCAAAAACATTATAATAAAGTATAGTATTTTATTAATGTGTATAAATTGTTTGAAAAATAATAAATCTAAAAATAAATTTATCATCAAACCTCCGGAAGACGCCGCGGAATTTACGATTCTATTAAAGATCTTAATATCCATCGTATATGAGCTTCATAACCCTACAAATGTGCTTTTCACATTATTTTTTAAGACATTTATATGTTTTTAATGTGTGTTTATATCAATTATTTTATGTGACTCGAATGGCAACAACATCCTTTACATTTCAATTATTACATTTACGCAACTTTTCAACTAATAAATCATCATGAAAATGCAGTAAATATTTTGCGAACTAAAATTCTACATGCTCCATTAATATTTTGTAGGCTAGAACTACCTAGTTCCCAAGAATATCGCTTTCGCTTATGCCTCGCGTCGCTTCGAAGTCCGCGTTTTAAATCGCCAACTTTTCGCTGTTTTAATTAACTTGACGTTGCAGTTACAACGGTGTAGATTTGTTGTGAACGACTGCGCCTGAGTCGGGCCCGATCGGGAGTGATCGGCTGTTTCCGTCATGTATCGAAATTTAAGTTATTATATTAAGCAAGAACGTTAATGAAGGCGGTAGAGCAGGTTTTAATACACTTTATGTCTTATTTATTGTAAATATCAAGTATTCAAAATTTAAACATTTAATGAAACATCAACCTGAAAAGAGATAGACAATAAAATTTGGTTTACACAGTTTGTTACTAAGCTGTTGACAAATAAGGATGAAGCTACTAAATTAATCATGGATTTTTAGACTTCTAAATAATTTTATAGTGAAAGATAAATGTTTAGATAGCAGAAAGCAATTCAAACGCAAAACTATTTAGGCTTGCAAGTTTAGGTAATGCCCAAAGCAGTTTTCGTGTCCTAATTACGTATACCAAACCAAAATTACATTGTAAAGCAAAATTCTTAATTACCATCGTCACCGAACTGCATAATATAAGTTTAGCAAAGTTTCCGTCAGTTTTATGTAGCGTGCCCACCCCGCATCGAGCTAAATTAACATTGGCTCAGACTCAAATTGTTGCGAATGAGTTAAAACAAGTTGCGAACAAAAAAATTGAAACATGCTTACAGTGATTTGTGTTGAAGGAAACCTAACTAGATATCTAAAGTTTGAAGTTACGATTGTAAAGTTATTGTGACTGGATTTTATGGAGCTTAATATTATATTTTATTGAGTTGTAGCAATTTTCGTGCGGGCGGGATTACCCTGACCAAGCAAAACTCAGTCAAGGTTTGATGAAAGAAAATTAGCTAAGACAAAGTCTTTATCTATACCTACCGTACTAAATATTACTCGCATAGGTGTTCTAATGTTGACTTTTACTAAATGCTTCCAAACCACGAACAAGAGATTTACGTGGATAAAAAAAATCATCTTCATTTTAGCTCAAAATAAAGTTAAAAAGAAAAAGTGCGATTTTCCCATCAACGTTCACAACCAAAATTACCAAACCACTTTTAAATCGCCTAAAACAACCTGTCTAATAAAACTCATGCACGAATTCACGACAATTCAAAATTACTTACGGAACACTCGCGTTTAAAATAAAAGATACACCAATACGGTTTCAGTATCGCGATAATACCGCGAACAGACTTGGCTGCCACTTAAAACCGACAGGTTGGACAGTCCGCAGACTTTTTGTCGAGGCAAGAACTAACGACGCGACTTTTTTGTCGACCAACCCTTCCGATGCCGGTGACAGATCGGACGGGAACTACTTAAAGGATCAGTTAGGAATACCACTTTTTTCGTTCAATAGTGTGAAGTAAATAATTTGATTAGCGTCAGTTTCGTCTTGATCCTCCTAATGGATGTAGTTTTGTTCGCGGTTAGTCGTTCTGCTTAACTGGTCTCTTCATTATGGTGTCTTGACAGAATGGCAAGTGGTACAGGCTTTTTAACTCTTTCTACTTCATAGTGAAATTTAAACGAGTGTGATTGGCGGCTACTGTAAAGGTTTTATTAACAAACACATTTGGAAAATTGCTCTTTATTAGTCACGCAACTCTAACGTAAAGAACTTTCTACAAAGAAAGTCTTATTAATATTAAATTAACATCTAATAAACACGTAATTTTCCTTAACAAGTACGCCAAAACATCTGTGCTCGCCGCCATGAATATAACATCACTTAATTAACACTTATAAAAACACAGTTTGACCCTTCCAAAAGTTTTACCAACCAACAAAAATAAGTAAGTTACCAAAGACATAAACCGAAATTGGATTACAGCTGAAACGCGAACTCTCACCGCTGCTCCCTCATAAATATTTTAAAAAACCCCAAACCCTGTGTGTCCGTATCAGTGATCTTTTAACCCCGAAAATGCCACGGCACACATTCCCGGGGCCCGGGACGATATTAGATGGGCAGGTAGGACCAATATTCGTTGAATCCCATCACTGTATTGCAAAAGAAATCAAATTAGATATACAATAAGCGGGATAGTGGTCCGATTTACATAAGTATCCAAGCTATTTGGTCGGTTGATACGAGATTGCGGCCGGGTAACAATATTGCTCGTGTTTACAGCGTCTGTCTTGGCTGTGGCGGAGGCTGATGTGGATCGCGCCGATTTGTTTTTTTCAATAGTATTTTGTGGCGCTGTTTTGAATAAAATGGCGTAATATCGTACTTTGTAACTGCAAAACTCCGTTCAATAAATGAACAGATGTGTAACAGTCACATATAAAACTGTACAAATATTTGATATTCATTGGATTTTTATTTAAGTAACACGATACCTTCATAGGGTTCTTATACTTGTCACTATCAGCTTTTATATGTAATAAATGCGTGTAATCACAACTTTCTTGTAAAACCTTCAGAAACACTTTTGTACCGTCAAATAAAAATGTTAATAAAATCGTTCCTTGTCCATACCTAATTCGTAGAAATCATTTTTATACCCGGTAATAAAAATTTAAACGGTATTTGAGTATTATTACGTGGCCCGAAAAGGGTTATCCCAAATCCAGTGTCGTCTATCGGAGGGGTATCAAATACATGCAAATCCACAGGATTGGACGTTAAATAATACATAAATACAAAACGATGGTCGCGCAAGTAACTGGGCCCAATAAAAAGTTCTGAGTACGTAAAATAAAATTCGATCAGCGGAGGTCCGGCGACGGGTTATAACATTTCAGGTCACCGGTGCAGGGTTAGGTGACAGGGCTTTGCACACGCTTTACATTTTAGAAATTAAACTTTAAACAGTTCATTTATTATTGTACTTATTGCATTTATTTTAATTATTGGATATATTTTTTTGACAATATAAGATTTTTTGACATCCTCGAAGTTATATGATTGTATTTCACTCAGGACACATTTTTAAACATCGATTTTTGTAGCATTTAAACGGAATCTATTAAACTATTGTATTTGAATGAATTATTTGTCAAATAAACTTAAAGAACAACCCTTCAAACAACCATACTCGTCTAAAAATTTCGTTGTCAGTTCATAAATCAAATAATCGCAACACAAACAAAATCGGCCGTGTATTCGGGATGCTGTATCTTTCAGAGCGGCATTCTTCCCGATATTAAATCCACTTCATTGTATAAGGAATTCCAATGGACTGCCCCGCCGGCCGGCCCCGTCGAAACAAGGGGGTGACTCGGAGTGTACAGTCGACGCGAATCTCAGATGTATCGGGAAGACTTATTTTTATTTAGTGACCTGAAACCTTCATTAACTCCTGAATGTGAAGATGTTACTTAACTTTAAAATTATTTTAGAGTATTTGAGGGTTTACTCCTTAAAGAGACAGATGACATGCAAGTTTAAATTTGTCTGACGAATGATGGTTTTGATAATTTTTGGTCACAGTTTTTTCATGCTTCAACCAATTGTAAATTACTCAAATTTACAATATCGATTTAACAAGTATTTTAACTGGTTTTGTCTTCTTAATAAATTTAAGTAACATTTATTTTATTTTTCTATCTTTTAGCAAATGCGAACTTTTGCTGTTAAAGTGTTTTATTGATTTATTTCTCTTTTCATTTCAGGTAAGTTCAAATAAAGTGAAAGTTCTGCTCAATATTTTGCGCACTCAGCTCAAGTAAGTAATGAAACTGCACACAAAGTTACAATAACGTTTCCTTTTACGGTAATAGAAATAGATTTAATTGAAAATATCACTTCTACTTTTCACCTTTCGTCACCGAACTTCAACAATACATAACACACCTACACAGGCAGATCCTATTAAAATCGTCGCATTATCCCGCAGTCCGGGATTGCCAATCACCCCGGGATCCCCCGTTATCCCGGCCTCACCGTCCCGGTAATAAGTGCATTTCGCGAATATTCCCCTAGACTTACCTATTGAAATTGAAACATTTTTTATGATTGGATCTTGAAGTCTGCTTATGGCGTCGCCAATGAAGGGTGATGATGCGATTAACCAGTAACTCGTAGGTTATATCTAGCCACTTCTGTTTTAAATTATTTTCCTTTGTATAAAATAAATTACGTTGTTCTATCCAATGTTCAAGACAAGAAAAACTGTTTGTTTCATAAAAGGAACTTTTGCTATAAAAAAATCTCGATACCTTCATATTAATATGTTCTCGACATCTGATTTCCAAGAATTAATGTCATGTCTGTCCATAATACAAGAAAAACTGTTAATGATACTCGTTGTACTCAAAGGGTAGGAAAAACCTACAGTAAAATTAAAAATAATATAAGAGATACTTATAAATAACTTAATTAAAGTGGAACGTCTTAACCGCTATGACGTCATCGGGAAGGAGTGGGGGCGCGACACGTCACTTGCGTCGCCGCCGCGGTGTCGACATGACGTGATTGACAGCCCGCGATAACGTCCGGAATTAACACGCCGATAGACTGGGCGGTGTGGAATGAAAGGTTATGTGCCTGACATAAATAAAAGACAGACAAGCATTTTTTTTTTCGTTTTGTTTCAGTTTTAAAGATAATCTTTAAAGCTCTACAAAGGATAGCAAAAATACTTTATCTTTAGCTTAAAGCACCAGCTCATACAGTCATGTATGTCTGTTTCGCTCTCATAACGCAGCCCAATAATATCCCTTAGCTAATCTATTATTCCACACCATTCCCATATTACGTACCCCAATGATATTCGAAATTTTTCATCCAACATGATATGATAGTCGTCACGAGGGCTGGAAGGGGTGCAGATAATTGGGTATTAACAGACAGTATCCGTCACCCGGCACCACTCGCGGTTAGAAAATTGAATGGATTCAATTAATTTTTCCTTTTAATCTCGCTTGTTGCAATATCGGCCGCGCAGATAATTAAACTGTCTGTCATTATGACGCACAAGCGAATATAGTGCTTGTGTCCAGTTCTGAAAGACGCTTGTTCTCTGTTGTCGCTTTTGAAGTTTAATTTGCTGGTTTTGGAAAATATTTTGACAAATTATTTATGCTTGATTTCATATGGATTGTGATTATTTGTCTCGAGGTATTTCGAGTTGATTGATGTATTGGCTAACGAGAGGATGAATATCATTTCAATAATTTACATTTATTAAAAACATTTCACATATCGGAAATAAATACCAATATACCACAACATACCGATCTACTTTATTAAAACCTCAAACAAATCTAATTAAGCAAACTAAGATCATTCACAAGCAATTCTATTCTTCGTAAACCCTTAACTCTACACAAAAGCGAATAATCTAAATAACAAGGCAGACATAAAGTCGTGTGCACACCGGGCGGCGCCGGACCGGAACGGCCGCGTCCCCACGGAAGCGACATTAAAACTTTTGAGTGATTTCGCTCAGTCAAACGTTGCAAGACGGGCGAGGTCCGGCCGCGTAGGGTTACCACGTAGCGCGAACCACGAACGTGGAAATTATGTTTAAGGATTTTCAGGATCGGTTTTGAGTTGAATGGCCTGATTGGAACGTATTATTCGTTGTGGAAAAATGAATTGTGAAATTAACTGGTATATGTTTGTTAGTTTTGTACTTTTGTCTCAATTTGCTTATTGGTAAGATGATAAGAAAATTTTGAAGTGATAACACATCCTTTAGGTTTTAAGCTTAATTTTGTTTCATAAATTAATTATCTGTCACTATTCATAAATCAATGAAATCCAACTAAAGATCGTGAGTCGTAAATTCCATATAATTATTAGAATAATTTTCATTACTGACAGTAATGGAATTTGCTTTTTACACTGAGTACTGTTAAGTGCCAACTTCAGTGGACGCGAACAGCTGGCGACCCTACGCGGATGTGGCGACGTCGCCGCGTCGAGTGTGGAGAGTCTGTCCCGACTAATTTGTGAATAGTTCTCTCGCTCGACCGATTTGCAGTTGATAGTCGTTTTCTGACACTCGTTACCGGGCTATTGTTTCGCTACGAAGTTTCTTAATGAGTTCTGTAATTGTATGTTTAATTGCTGATTTTTAGATTCTTGATTTTTTTGATCAATGTGCTTGTATTGTGAAGACTTTGTTACTAGGTATCTATGCTGAAATCAAAATAATTATTCTAATCAATACGTAAATTAATGAAAGATTTAATTTCTTTGAAATCAGATTCCGAAATATATTCACGAATATCAGAAGACTCGCGTTATGAAACTTAATTGCGAGACTGATTTTTACCTTGTATTTTAGACCCTTAACTTCTTATCTAACTACTTCTCTCTTTATAACCTACCCATCTAATACTCATGCCAACCAAAAACCATCTCAAACTAAAACATTGCACTAAAATACCTCTCAAAACTCGACATCAACAAAACAAATAAGTAAGAAAACTGCGACGTTATCAGCTCATCACTAAGCATGTCCACACGTCTACTTAGTAGGAGGCCCCCCCATTCTCCCCCCACCCGGGTGACATCTCCATCTCGCCGGATCAATGCCGGACAGCGCCCGGCAGCACCCACCTGCACTTTTAATCGCGGAGGGACGGGCCGGCACGATGCCGTCTGAGACGGAACATGTCGCGGCGAAACGTATGCGACGCGTTGTGCGCGCGCCTTTTGTTTTTTTTCTCCGTTCACTGCGCTTGTGATTTTTGTTATTGGATGTGGATTAATGTTTTTTGTTTACAATTGTTACGTGTATTGTATTTAATGTAGATACGTGATAGATGGCTGTTTGATTGAATGTCACAATTGGATGTTTGTGTTAGTAATTTGATTTAGATTTATTTGTAAGACTGTTCATACCTTGTTTTAGTTTCGGATATCTTTTATATTTTCATAAAACGTTGTCATATCTGTAACAACATACCTTTCAGTCAAGAATTAGTTTGAGTCTCATGTAGTGTCGGTAAAGTACAGTAACTCGTGTGACAAAATTTGTAGCAACTGAAGCTGAATATGAGTTTTAGACACCTCTGCCTACTTCTTCAGGGAATACAGCGTAATGATACACACAAACATTAAAAACTAAACTGAACCCTTCACATGCCACAGTTAAATTGTTTCGCTTTTAGCCTCAATAGATCTGACAGCCCATGATTTCCCACTGCGACAAATAAATAGAAAGGCTTAAACAACTTCACAAGTTTTGGGACATAACACTTAAGTAGTTTCGAGAATTTTAACTTTTAACGTTAAGTTTTAAATGTCCCATGTTTAGTCTCTGGTGGGAACTATGTGTGCTAAGTTTTTGTCTTATATTCGAACTCTATGACTAGGTTTTGCTTGATTTGTTTAGATCGGGAGAGAAAAAGGGTTAGGGCAATCTGGGATATTTTTAAAAGTACTTAATTTCTTTGCAAGATTTAACAGTACCTACGGCTAGTTTTAAAAAGATTTTGGGAAAACTTACACAATTGTTTACTTCATATTTTATTATGAAAAAACATTGTTTTAAATAAGTACCTTTACTTTTATTTCAAATTACGTTAGCAAGCCCCTGAAAAAAATATTGACACGCCATTTTTAACCCTTTTTTAACATTCAGAGATAAGAAACATACTTTGATTCATTCACTATACTTCTTCCACACAATATGGGCGAAGACAATCGTCCATTCAGCCCAAAGATAAGAAATGATTTTTTTCATACTTTTTAAGCGACGGAACTCAACCCTTTCGAAGTTATCTCGATGACGTCACTTGACATCTTGTCCCGGGGAAACGGAATCGTTTTGCTAACGTTAAGCTTTGTTTTTTAAAAAAGGTTGTATAATTTTTTACTTAAGATTTTTTTTGTGTGAGTGACATAGTATTGTATTCGTTATGCAATTGTTTATTTTCGACACTGAAGCAGTTTTCCCCTATTTTTTTCTCTTTTTAAGGTCCTTTCATACCTATTTAAGATATATTTCTATATTTTTTTTTTTTAATATCGACTGCAAGTGTCTAATCAATATGTGTAAGCGAATATACCTACATCCATTCTAAATCAATTACTTGAAGGAATGTCTGCAAATATCAAACGAATATCACAAGCGAAGGATTCGTCTTAAATTATGTTCTTTACGTGGGAAAAAGAAAATGCCACATAGCTAAAAGCTCCTTAGTTATTTTAGTACTGTTTCTCCCGAACTCTGAACCCTCAATCAGTTTTAAGTAACCTTTAAGAATGGACAGACGTTTAAGTGAGTATTTCAATTAGTGAAATTTTAAATTTTGGGTAAGTGAGTGAAGTGTAATGTAATGTAATACTGAAATCTAAAATTCTATTGAATTACCCGTAATCGAATTATAATTTGATCGACATTGTTACTTTTTTTCCATACAAAAATTTAGAGTTAACCTTTTTTAATTAAACTTAGCACGTACAATATTTTTTACTTCTAATACAAATACAAATGGTAATCAAATGCCGTCACAACCCTCACAGCAGCGTAAAATTTCAATTTAAAAAAATCACTTCAACAAAATAGAATTGACGGATATTCTATCCGGTCGCCGGGCCGGTCTGAGTCCGACTCGTCTTAAATTATGTCCGGGACGTGATAACGAGGGGGTGGCCGAAAGGGGGGGGGGCTATTTACTTTGCGACGCATATGTACGTATTGTTTTGTGGGGACCCAGGGCGATCTAATCAATAGTTTGACGAGATTGGCGACGTACGTCAGAGTTTTATGTGGATGTGTGATTGTGTTTGTAATGCAGTTTCATCAATTGTTATGACAGTGGTAAAGGTGAATAACAAGACAGGACATCCCTCAACGGCACGTAGAAACAAAAGCAGTGGGATGACAATCTTGATTATAAGGCCAATAATACAGTTAAGACAATAGGACAACAAGACTTATACAACTACCGAAAAATAAAACGAAAATTCGCAACGAGAAATTCTCTAAAACAATTCCGAAATATAACTCCAGTGCGCATAATAAAAAAACTCCAACACAAGTCCATAAAGAGTCTTCAAACACCCATTACCATACAAGAACTATCTGATTTACTCGAATCGGGTACAATTATTATAAATATGGCGTCTATGTGGGTCAGGCGAATGCGCCAGGGAGGGTGCAAGGAGTGGGGGGCAGGGGAGGGGGACACCCGTCAATCGATTGTCAAGGAGTGCAGGCCAACGGGATACGCGAAGAAGTTTTTAAACTGTAGTCAGGGAATTTAAGAACGTGTGCTCTGTATGGAAAGGTACTATTTACTTTAGTTTTGTTGTACTGAATATTGTGACTCAACACTCTTGATGGATCGGATAAAATATTTATATGCATTTTTATGATAACGTTGATGTTGAGTTGTTAGGCCTGTATTTTTTGCCTACTTCTTAAGTTTATTCGGGTGATTTAGGTATACAAAGCGCTACAATTTCAAGTTCTTGGGATCGTTTCCAGATTGTTTGAAATTATGATACAATTTTCCTTTTAGTTTTATTTTTGTGGTGAACTGTATAAAACACTAATTTTAGAATTTTTGGACGTATTTAAAAAATAAGTGTGACAGATGAAGACAATGGTTTCTATTTTGTAGCGCTTTTTAAACAAATACACCGTCAGAAGAGAGAAGGGCGTAATCAAAGACAACCTGTACGTGTATTTTTTTAACATCCCCTTTTACTGGCACAGTATTTAAAAGTTTCGTAGATCACAATCGAAACCAGCTAAATCATAGACACTACTCATTTAACCTTTGCATTCTTCAACATAAGAATATGTTAACATGACAAAAATACCTTTCTACATACGTCTAGAAGTAGTTCAAAGTAAAGGTCGTGTAGTAACACTACACAAAAAAGCCAGAAGTGTCACGGCGTGAGTAATGCCGCTGATGACAATAACGCGTGTTTTATTGCCGCAGCCGTGGGTGGGACTTCTGTTTACGACATTATCGCTCGTCATACTATCTACTGGGAATTATTAAATATGGATATGACAACTTTTTTTAGTTTTTTAGAAATGAATTGTGTATTGATGCTTACGTGCATTTTCTACTTTAATCAGTAAATTCATATGTTTTATTTACATACGACTTATTGAAATGTCTACTTAGATATATTTATCTAATTTATTATTATAAATTCGATGTTATTGACTGATCTGCGACTTTAATAATATATGTTCATTTGTACCAAATTGGTTAAATGATCTGCTTAGACAGTTGTTAATACAGCATATACTATGCAGAATTTAATCGATATAAAATATAATTAGAGTAGAATCACGCCATCCAAAGTATCAATGCTAAAATTCTAAGAAAAACACAAACGAAGGCACTGGCATCATTCACTTTCAACTTAATGATCAATCCAGTATAATCTGTCTCCTTAATTACGTCAACGTCATTGGCACAGTTTAAACAATTAGAAACGATGTCTCAATCCATCAACGTCTTCGCCATCAAGCTATTTTTATTTTTATTAACTTCAGAGCGATATTTCATTGTAAGTGCCGCATCCACGGCGCCATCCATCCTTGGTAATCCAGTACCTTGAGCGACACATCAGAACTATTCTCGAGCTATCCAACTATAAATATAGTTTATAGCTCCATCAATCGCGGACACAACAGCTGTAGCAATCGTTAAGGAGACGATGATTGATCTGGATAGGAGCGACACGTCGCCTACAATTATATCTCTCACTGGATTACGGGATTTATCGCGTCTAAAATTGATTTTATTGTTGAATTTTTCGTGTTTTTCTTTTTAGTTTATTTTGGGTGTTTATGTGATGTTTGGATGTCCTCAGCTTGTTGTTTATGTACTCTATATTTTGATGACATTTAAACAGGACAAGGCAATTTTGAATGTCAAAATTAAATCTTTTGTAAGAGTAATAGTCAAAATCACTATGAATAGCAAATTCATGGAATAGTTTTATAAATATTTACCTTTTTTTTGGCTGTTGCAAAACAACTCTTCCTACTTCACCGCTAGAAACTTAGAAATCCACACTGCACACACAATACGTTGAAGCACGAAACGTATGCAAAAGCACACCTCGCAATGTTCCACGAAGTAAACTGAAGTAAAAATTTTGACCAGGAAGACAAAACTATGATGTATAGCGCAGCATGAAAAAAGAAATGAGAGGCAACGTTGACGTCTCCTCGTGATTTATACAGTAAACACATAAATCTGAGTTGTATCTGTCGGCTGGGGCGAACACACCTGCGACTTGCGACCGAAAATTTTAGACGATCTTTCGACGACTTTTAAGTTGTGCTTTAAGAGGCTGTCGATTGTATAGATTCTATTTGGTACCGATAGCTAAAGGATCTAGGGAAAAAATGGAATAAAAAAACAGTCTCTTTTTGTTCCATGTTTCATTCAAGGTAGAATTACTTTAGCTTTCTACTTAGTCACTGCAGCATTGTTGCAAATTGTTATTATCACTAGGTTTCTATAGGCAACCTAGTATATATTTCAAGAATAATCTTAAACTGCATACACGTGTCGATCAAACCTATTTATCCCATACTTAATAGCATAAAGCTCGAAACATTTTCTACCTTCAAGAAAGTTGCGACAATAAAGTCGCACGTCTACAACTCTGTTCTCTTTCGCATAAAACGTAACGAGTTTAGACGAAAATACAGCGATGTGTCACGATTAACGGCCGATGGATCGGGACAATTCCTCCGGATCACGCCTGTAGCTAAAAGACGCACTCGAAATAGATACAGCTTGACGACACTTTCTCCACGCATCGGTATTTACTGCGTTACCATTTTTAAGGGGAGGAACACCTGAGAATTGTATAAATATCTGCGTTTCTTCAAAAGAGTTTAAGTTAATGTGCCTTTAAGAGGGTGTTTTCCTCATTAATAAAATGCACTCTTTGCTTTAAAACCACCACAAGCGTAAGAAGTCGATAAATTTCCTAAAGCCGTACATTTATTGAAACCAACAAGCTATCATACTAGCATAGCATTCCTAACACATTGGCTTTTGTAACGTACCTTAATGTTATAACTTAGATACTCCTGACTAGTTATTTATATTTTCACAAATTTCAAATAAGTAATTCAAATACTGAAACCTACCTGGTTTGACCAAATTGGTTCTTATAATTCTACATACACGTTCTTCTTCAGAATATCACCCCAACTACCGTTTCCCACACAACATTTGCAACTCGAACGAATCTCAAAATCGATACACTAGACGAAACCCGACCACTGTGCAGCCATTACCATATTTTTGAGGCGCACAGTGCTCCACTCGTAAACATGAGACGAAATGAGCACTAATTCCTCGACGGCTGCTTGCCGTACAAAGAGAGAGACCGTTTTACATAAATTTGTCATATTTGCACGCACCCACCCCTTTGGCGAATCGTGCCAAGTTTTAAGCCGCGGTAAATGACTTGATGGGTCTAATGGCGTTCGTGCATGCGTGCTCCGCTAAGGACTGGGGTTGACTTCTGGGATTGTAGGTCAAAGATCACATCTTTTTCCTCCATTTTGTGAGCACTTTTGTAATCTATTGTTCAATCAGATTTAAGATCATTTTTATTAATCAATTCCGTTCTCTATAATTTAGAAACTTACCTTACATAAAATGTACTCAAGTTTTTTCTTCCAACAGACTTCTCCATCACAATAATACAAATTTTACTAACACTAGCGTTCTTGAACGACAACTTAACACAGCACACGCAGAGGTGGCAACAGAAATATTTCAAATTTAATGCCTGCCTCTTCTATAAATCGTAGGTCTATGGCGACGCGCGGGCACGCCATAAGTTAGACGTCTTGTTGCTTTAACTTACAGTAGTTTTACTTAACAGTGACTTATCGGTTTAACTTAACTGAACTTATATTGATATGTGACTGATTATCGCTGTAAAGAAATCATTGAATGGGCACAAACTAGTAAATTAATCCATTGTGAGCTGAGGAAACTGTGAAACACTGTGAACTGATTGAAAAGGTTGAAAAAAAATTCGTTCGTGTGTGATGACAATTACCACAGAATTGTTAGTAAGTTGTCATCCTATTGATATACAGAAGTCATCATTAATGAAAAACAAGTGATTGGAGTCATTCGTTTGGCATTTCATTGGTGACACTTGTTCCACACGTGTGACTTTTTGCTGGCATTTTCATTGACTACAACTTAATTCACACGATAGTTCTACGTTAGAATGGCTGGAATCTTTTCTATTGTGGGATACTTCAGTTCTTTGGCCAAGAACTTGGATTACCAAGTTTGTATGAATGATACGCCAATGTCAATTATATGTCTATTGGCACTGACTTAAATAGCTTTATGTGTAGAATTAAGCTGAAGATGTATGACAAGACTGTAAGAAAAATACACTAAAAGACAGTCTCCAGTATTAGTTTACACGCGATGTTAATGGCATCAAAGCAATATCAAACTCCTGATGAAAATTACTCCTAAATAAAGAATTCTTACGAAATACCAACCAAAATTAACCCATAACAGCCTCTTCTCATATAAAACTAAAACACAAAATCCCAACACACTTAAAACACATTCAAAACGAAATCATTGTCGCCAGACGATCACAGATCACGTCAAAGCCATTCTTAACCCACCGCAGAAAAAGGAATAATTTCTTTATAAATTATTACACCCAACGAGAATTGAACTGGTATCCTTCAAAGGAGGGAGGGGGTGGCAGCCGCCCTGGGACGCACGCCGTGATTTATAGGGCTATAAAGTATTATAATTAAAAGCTGGAAACGAGGGGGTGAAACTATAGGGGGTAGGAACTATGGGCCGTTTGGTGCGGTCGGTGACTGCGATCATTGCCAGGTATGGCGGGGTTTTATGGCCGCCTGTCATGTCTTGTGACCTGGGCTTGTTTTGACAAGACTTGGATATCAAGACGTTTTTTTATTGTATGTAGACGTTGTTGAGGAAGGTTACTATATTAAGATCGAGATTTGGGATGGGAGGCAAAATATCAATGGTTTTCACTTTTTTTTAATCTGAAGCTACATATCTATTTGTCTAGTAGCAGTGATAATGAAAATAATAAAGCCAAAACTCTTTCGTTATCTTCCTTCTAAAACAATTGTACTCCTAATTACTCGACGAAACTATAATATAAAGTTACTGTCAAAATTAGTCCAGCATAAATTCCGCGTCACATCGTCTCTTCAGCGGGGTCGGATGTCCGTCCGTCTGTCGGCTTTAATTAAAACTAGACGGACTAAGGTTGACCTTAGTTAGGTACGGCTGCGACACAATGAGGACCGCGATTTGCTCGCCATGAATATATTCTGCTTGTTTCAACTAAATTTGATTTGTGAGATGGGTTTTGAATACTTGTTTATGTATTGTACTCGTATTTGGTTTAGTGATGCTATTATTTACATCGTGTGTTTTGTTTTAGAATAGCTTCCTCTACATGCTTTCTTGGTCCAAATTTTACGTAGATAAATTTGAGTTCCTTAAAAACCACTTGGTGTTTAAGTCTTATACGTATGATACCAAGTTTAGTGCGCATAAAATATACGTTATCATAATTACAATGAATGCAGTTGGCCACCAACAACAGTATAAATAATCAGACACGGCCATACAATAATCTATAAAGCCAAGACCCTCGACCTTCCACAAAGCGAGCTATTAAGAATCAGCCACTAAATCAAAAGACACTTCATATGCGAAACTTGCATTAGAACTCGAAGATAGTAGAACACTAACACAAAACTTGTCCAAGACTGGCGACGGCGACGTACAGTCTGCAATGACAAACGCTCTGTTTATTAAAGTCAAAACATAATACCGGAGTGGTGTAAATCATCTGGCACGGCATTTCCCACCCCACCCTACGTCCACTAATTTTCAGAAATGGCCACTGAAGTTCAGACGCTTTTGAAATCTGCATGTGATGTACTTGTGTACGGACGTTTTTTGTTTTTGTTGTCTTTGTAAGATGTTTTTATGTTTAGATTGTGGGCCATTTTGTTGTTGGCGATTCTGTTATTGTTGTTCTTTTTTAAGGCTTTGGTTGCAACTTTTTCGTGGCAGTTTATTCAATAATTTATTATTGTGTTTAGTTATCAAGAATCTTGTTGATCCTAATTTATCCGGCATTAAAGATATTTATTGCATATCACGCAAATAAAAAAACACGAATTCTTAAGCATGTTAATTTAAAAGACGTACCATAAATATTAAAATTATGTAATTATAGACTCCATAAAAATGTATTAACGGCAAAAAATATAATTTAAGGAAGCTATATTTTTCGTAAAATAAATACGTAAGTCACTAAAAATTGACGATAATGCAAATGAGTAGGAGTCATTAAGAATAATTCAAGATATTCGCGACAGAGGGAGCCACAGCGATGCCGTAACGAAATTAAATTCTGTCAGAGACGGTACAACAAATCATGTTTATTTAGACCTAAAAATACCTCGGGTGGCCATTATATCGTACAAAACGCGGACTGCGAGCCGACCGCTCGGGAGATTAGGCAAGAAGGGACATTAAAGTGAAAATTATTTATTTAGGGCCCCCACCAGCTAGATTACATTACTCCATACACATAAATAACGAAAACAATAAGAGCTATACTAATAAATTATCTTTTTATTGCCGGATTGTGAAAATTTTAGACACTTATCCGGGGGGAGGGAGGGGGGGCGGGGGCGCGAAGGTTTTGTCCCAATTATTTATGACGGTCGAGACGCTGGCGTTTTGAATTCGTCGGCGTTTGTGACGTACCATTCTTATGGAAAGTTCTTTGCTTGTTTTTTAATTAAAACTTTAGCGTGGGTTAATTAATGGCCGTGAATAATAATGCACGTCTCTTTTCAAACGATTATCGGGCCTGTTTCCTGTGGGGCGACATTTTTGTTGTATACGCTTTAATTGAGTGCGTTCTACTATGAATTTTATGGCTTCTAAATTACGTTTTGTGCTATAACTCATAATAATAAATAAATTGTTCCTGTAACTTTGTTTTGTTATTTAATATTGCTATAAATTAACAGACTGTTACATTTTAATTGTATGACAAATAATATATGTCGCAGTGAATACTTGTGCGTGATTAATTAAAACACGAGTCAATGTCATAATGTTGGTAGTCCTGATCATATCATTAACAACTCTGGTGGTCTAAGCTCCAATGTATCTTTTTAATAAGCTGTTACTAAGTTTAAATTAGAATATTAAAGTAGTGTAGATAAGTATCGATCAACAACTGGAATATTTAGTAGGCTGATTATATTTATTTTAAAGTTCATTGAGATGTAAGTAGGTAGGTACATTACATAATTCTGTAAAACATTGTAAATGCCATTTAAGAGACTTTATTAAGATACTACGATACATATTAAATTGGAATTTAAACTTATAGCTACATTAAACTTGTTCAAGAAAGACATTTACAGTCTCATAATCAGGTCATATAAAAAGCCGACCTGCTATTTAGCATTCAATACAATAAACAAAACATCACGAAGCCATCACATCACAACGACTCCCATACAACACACATCAACGGTTATCAGACATCTGACATGCAAATCCAACGTCTGGATACCCAATAAAAGCCATAAAGCAGCCAATCCACGTCCAGCAGCATTGTCTGGCGACACGGCGCACCACACGGAACGCCACAAATCAATCAAACGCAAAAAGATAAAAACGATTGCAGTGTAATGTCCCAAAGACCAATACGGTACAGGGTTCTCTGCTATGAATAATCTAATAAATAATCTTTTGAATCGTAATTTATTAGCCGCAGCATTAAGGGACGGAAGCCTTGTGCGAGAGGGATGGGGATACAAGTTTTTTGTGTGTTGGAGGAGGATGGACAGTGCGTCGTCTGTCATAAATAACAGCAGGCAAAAACAATGGACAATGGATTGTGGTGGTGAGATACGTCTTCTTTAGATACCCCCGGGTGGTGGGGGGAGGGGGGGGGGAGGTCAAAATACGGGACAGTCTCGGTTTGTTCCAACGCTTGCGCAGCCTAGCATTTGGAGTAGCATGCCTTATGTGCTGTATTGATATTCGTGTAGGTGACTTTGGACTTGAGTGATGTGTCGTTTTGGTTAATTGATACATGTGTTTTATTATTTAGTTTAGAGGCATTAATTTTTTTTTTTTATCTTGACTACATATAAATTGATAGAGAGTAAATAGTGTCATAATGAATCATGTCAAAATAATATAGCATATTTAAGATCTTGACCGTGTCTTCTAGCAATTTAGTTACAGTTCTGTATACAGATATTTCACGGAATTATAAATTGTTTCAATATATTGATATTACACAAAACATCAATATTAATAATTATGATTATTACTACAAATCTGACCGGTCAGTTCACTAGCCATTATTTTTTTGCTTTGTCTACTATATTGAATCGAAAAGTAATCCTCATTGATTTTATGTCAATAGGTGAACAACAGGTATAAAAATTAAAAATGTTATGCGTGAAAATTTCATGATTCCTTGACCCGACTTTGATCTCACGTGATAGTAAGAACTTTTTTTGTAATATATTTTCCTGAAAACCCAATAATAACTATGACTTATGTAGAAGTCGCCACTGAAAGGCTTTATGTCGCAATCTTCACAGGAACAACAGTCGGCAGGATTAAAGAGTAGTGAGTTCGTGTATTTGGTGTCCAGTGTCCAGTAGCCCATCAGTCATCTATCTCTCTCGCACCCAATCAAAACATAATTAAAGCAACCCTTTGTTGCGCCGAACACCCACGAGGTGCGCGGGCGCAGCTGTCGCGCGCAATTACAAGATGGCGGGCGACTCACGGCACGTACTAATTGACTTTTCATGTAGCCAATACGAATTTTAATGGGAGCTACCTGTGTGTTCCCGGTGGCTTGTTTCGTTAATTATCTAGCTTTTTTTATGGTTTAATTTGGTATTGATTGTGTCGAAATTGTATCGGAAGATTCTTTTACAATCGACGTGAAAGAAAATACTGCAGTTGAAATTAAATACACTATTACATCCACACCAAGTATGGCAAATTCTGTATCAGTTTGAATAAAAAAATACTATTCCTGATTTTTTTTTCATTTTCAAGACAAACCTCCTTTACTTACATGTTTTCATTCAAAACTTCACCAATTCTAAGCACCTTAATCCTAACTAATCATTAGACACACGAGTAAGTTAAAGAGCAATTTAAAAACACAAAAAGAGCATCCATAGATATATCCTTAATTACAAAAGCCACTCAGAGACTCCAGGCATCCTCCATCCTTTTAGAGAAGAAATTTGTAACTTGATAGCTATATCCCACAAACTGTCTCCGTCTGTCACTGGTGCACAGAAATAGACACTCAAAGTGCCCCAAATCCCGACGGACAGAGTCACAACTCTTGCGCAGCGGGATTTTAATTCGATTTGATAAATATCTCCGTCGTTGGCTCTGAAGGTATTTCGTCATTTTGGTTAATTTGAGTGATGAAAGTGTTTGGTGGTTTTAAAAACATACTTGTTTGGTTTGCGGTTTGGTTTTGCTGAACCCAAGCAATAAGGATTACATTGTTAAAGGACTTTATGTCATTATAGTTAAGTGGTCGGTCAACATACTGTTAGACTGTGCGACTCGGTAGTTATAGAAAGAAAACCACGCTTCGAGTAACACAGTAGTTTACTATAAGTTTGCACACACACTTTTTACATAAGAGGTTTACGGTACTTCATCTGGACTACACTCACGAGTTCGCGATTACCCTAGAAGGGCTATATCGACCCGGTTAGGCTCAAGGATTTTAGCTGAAAACCAACAAGTTGGGGCGGATCCGAAGATCACAATTATATCAGCACCCTGAGCCTAAGCTCTGACAAAACTGCCACCGATTTAGAGAAAGAATCATCATTTATACTCAATTATTGCTGACTTAACATTAGGCATATAACATAAACAATGGAGTGAACGTGGTTGGATATGCAAGTCAGCGATCTAGTAGAATGCTAGGGATGTAACACCTCCCCCCTTTAAAACGGAACATCCGGAAGAAATAGGATGTGAGTATAATCCAGGTTCAGTTATAAAATGAATTGGTATAAAATGTTACAAAAATCACAGAACTAGAAATAGAGATAGTAACAAAAATAAAATAGAATAGTAGAATAGTAAAGTAACATAAATGAATCATTTTTGAAAATAGTAAATTAACATAAATGAAAAATTTTTGGATCTTGTAAATTATCATAAAGGAAACATTTTTGGATCTAGTAAATTAACATTAATATAACATCTTTAGAGTCAATAGAAATTAAACATCTTCAGAAATAGTAAACAGACATAAATAAAAACGTCTTTAAAAATAGTAAATGAATAGAAATTAAACATTTTTTAGGCATAGTAAATTAATAAAAATTAAACATTTTTTAGAGTCAGTTAAAATAATAGAAATTAAACATCTTTAGAAATAGTAAACAAACATGAATAAAAATATTTAAAAAAATAGTAAATTAATGAAAATGAAACATTTTTTAGACATAGTAAATTAATAAAAAATAAGCATTTTTAGAACTAGTAAATTTATAAAACAATTATAGAAATAGTAAATTATTGAAACACTTTTAGAAATAGTAAATTAATATAAATAAAACATTATTAGAAATAGTAAATTAATGAAACACTTTTAGAAATGGTAAATTAACGTAAATAAACATTTTTAGAAATAGTAAATTACTGATACATTTTTAGGAACAGTAAATTAACAAAAAAATATTTATCTGTGGAAATAGTAAATTAATAAACATTTTAAGAAATAGCGAATTTATAAAATTTACACATTTTTAGAAATAGTAGATTAGTACAAGTAAAACAGTAAGTTATAGAACTGAAGAATCTTTAGAAATAGTAGTAGAAATAGAAAATAGTAAAACACTTAGAAATAGAAAATTAACAGAAAAAATACATTAATTTCTAGAAATAGTAATAATTATAAGAATAGTAAAACATAGAAATTGGAAACTTTATTATAATTCAAGATTTCGTCTAGATGAAATGCGACATCGTTGGCATACATGACAAAAACTGTAATAAAATTTATTTACCACAAAATTATATTTGAATATAAAACACAGTTACAAGAACAATCAAAAATCTTAAAACAATATGAAAAAATTAAGAACAAAAATAATTACTGAAATTAGAAACAAGCACTTTAAAATAATATTAGCATAAAATATAATTTAATTTAATAGAGAATAACAAAATAATATGGAATCATTTACATTTGCTTTAGAACAACAATCATCTTTAATTATATTAAAATTAGGATAAATCTTTATTTTGAATTCTTAAGAAATAGTAAATTGAAATAATTTATGAATAGCGATACAATGCAATACTTCGGTAATTATATCAAATCTGTACCAACACTGGAATGTCACTTAGCTTACACTAATACATAGTAATGAAATGTTATTGCCAAAACTTTGCGGATGGATTAATCAATATTCATGTAAAACATTATTAGCATTGATTAGAAAATTTACAGTCAATAGGTCGGTTCTTCATATTAAATATCAATAAATATTAATAGTTACATTCTGAAATAGTATTACTAAATGGTGAAATAGTAGAAATAAGCACGCGGACATTATTTTTCATGACTGAGGCTAGATTAAGATATTAGTAAGTTATTTTAGTATTTAAGCTTTAATTATAATTTAAGATTGATTTAGGTAAATTATTATTATTAGATTTTGAATAAAAGTTAGACGAAAAATTAGCATAAGGGTTAGCCTTTATCGTTATTAAATTTGACGTTAGGATTAGAAAGACTCAGTTCTTCGAGCTGAGATGTAGACTTAGTAAGACTTAGACCTCTTGGACACTGAGACGAAGATATAGTAAGGTTCAGTCCCTTTTGGCACTGAGATGTAGGTTTAGTAGGACTCAGTCCACTTGGGTACTGAGGTGAAGATATAGTAGGACTCAGTTCTCTTGGACACTGAGGAGAGGATTTAGTAAGACTCAGTTCTCTTGGAGACTGAGATGCGGATTTAGTAAGTCTCAGATCCACTTTGAGCTTCTGAGCTGATTTAGTGCTATCGCCTTCAGTTTGGGGCTGGTTACCCTGTCGGTGGGTCGATAACGATATAGAAGGTCTCAGATCCACTTTGGGCATCTGAGCTGATTTAGTAGATATAGTAGTAGGATTAGAAGATATAGTAGAAATATTAGTTTTAAAAGATTTAGTAGATTTATTAATATTAGAAGATTTAGTAGAATTAGGAGACTTATTAGTTTTAAAAGATTTAGTAGATTTAGTAATATTAGAAGATTTAGTAGATTTAGCAGTAGAATTAGGAGACTTATTAGTTTTTAAAGGATTTAGTAGATTTAGTAATATTAGAAGATTTAGTAGAAATAGTAGTAGAATTAGGAGATATAGTAGATTTATCAGCTTTTGGATATTTAGTGGATATAGTAGTATTAACCTTAGAATACAGTAAGATATCTGCCACGTCGGTTTGCGTTGACGATTCCGTACGACGTGATACCGGAACCTTATTTAGTTTAAATTATCATTTAAATTAAGTTTTTGAGGATTTTGTTTACGCAAATTATAGTACTGACGTTTGTGACATTGAGATATATCGTGGCCCGGAATCTTACAGTATCTACATATGATCGGCTGCCAGTTAGACGATGTAGAAAGTTGTGGATTATTATCAAAACAATTAACTTGACCTTGTTGCTTCGAGTAACAAGTTTTATCTGTATGACCGATTTTACCACATACTCTACATTTAGGCTTTAACGAATCAGAGGATTTAAGATGTCGAGATTGAATATAATTTTGGAGCTTCTCCTCCTGTATAGCAAGATCAATAGCTTCTTGCAATGTATGTGGATTGTGGCATCTGACAATGTTAGAAATATGGCTAGGCAAACCCATTAAAAATGTATGAAGGGCCAAGTCCTCATTACTGGCAATTCGCCCTTTTAATTCTGAGACATCGCTAGTGGAATGGTATATATCAGATTGTAAACGTGTGAGACAGGTCTCTACACGGAGGCTGTATTGGGTTACAGACTCGTTACAATTCTGAGTGCAGCTCTGTAACTCTAATAATAAATGATGTCTATGTTTAGTTTCGCCAAACGTAGATTTAAGAAACTGATTCAGTTCTTGCCAATCATCAAATATCTTTAAAGAACAGGCAGACTCGGCTTTGCCTTCTAACTGAGATAAAATATACTTAAATAGGATATGACGCTGTGATGCCGATGCTAGATTTAACGCATTTTCGCAATTCCGAACAAATGGTGACCACTTTGTTCTTTCACCATTAAATGGTTTTATGAATTTTGTCAGAATAGAAAAGTCAACTTCTTCTATCTCTACACTCTGCATACTAGAAGTAGATTGTCCTTTCTTCTCGAACTTAGCACTTTCGTTAACCATTTTTATTTAATAAAACGATATTGTAAAATATGTAGATATAGTAGAAATAGAAATAAATGGTTAAAGAAATGGTAGGATTTAGAAAAATAGTAAGAGATAGAAAATAGTAAAATTAGAATTGGCAAAAATTAATCCACGCACAAAATGTTAGCTAATAGCATTTACATATAAATTATCGTAACGTTACATAAAACACTCACAATAATAGTAAACACGGAAGCGGCGATATTAGTGCAAGCGATGCAGCGGCGACGGCGATGGAATGTGCTGAGTTTGCAAGTGGACAGGTGTACCAAGGTCGGCGCGATGTGCGGTGTGTCGAGATGATACGGCGCGGTGACGTGTAGTACTCGTTGCTTGAAGTTGGCGGCGGCCTCAAGTGGCGTCAATATGACAGCGGAGACAGCAGGTGGCCAACGTGGAAGCTCAGGAACCTCTATAAGTTGTCTGTAGTGCTGGTCGTCGTCAGGATGCTGACGCTGGCTTAGCCATAGGCCAAGGCTTACAGTCGATCAGAGTAGGCGACCGGAGGGACTTCAGAAATCCCTTTACTTCTGACACCAATGTTAGACTGTGCGACTCGGTAGTTATAGAAAGAAAACCACGCTTCGAGTAACACAGTAGTTTACTATAAGTTTGCACACACACTTTTACATAAGAGGTTTACGGTACTTCATCTGGACTACACTCACGAGTTCGCGATTACCCTAGAAGGGCTATATCGACCCGGTTAGGCTCAAGGATTTTAGCTGAAAACCAACAAGTTGGGGCGGATCCGAAGATCACAATTATATCAGCACCCTGAGCCTAAGCTCTGACAAAACTGCCACCGATTTAGAGAAAGAATCATCATTTATACTCAATTATTGCTGACTTAACATTAGGCATATAACATAAACAATGGAGTGAACGTGGTTGGATATGCAAGTCAGCGATCTAGTAGAATGCTAGGGATGTAACAATACGTTATTCTGGCCTCTCAATAAAGAGATTTTCAGAAAATTGTACTTACTCGGGTAACGAATATAATAACAAAAGCATAAGATGTAAATCCTCGTCATTCAGACACATCACATGTTTATATTGAATCTTAGCAGCTTTTGATCTGTTTCGAAGTGTGTGATGAGTAGACCTCGATTTAGATGGACTTGCATGATTTAGAATAATAACAACAACTTACGAAAAAACTAGCAAATTATAAATGACGCTCTTACTTCAAAGCAAACAGCGTAACCACTACTGTGATGACTAGATGCAATCAAATAAACACTTAGTAGTTCTTGAATTGTTGACCAACAGTATGCGTTGAATCATCAGTCTTATTTTTTTTCATTATTACAGCCTGTTAACGTAAAAAACGACCGTACTTAAAGGATATTATTAAATACAGTTCTGGTTTAAACGAACTTAATTTCATCATTTTCTTTTTAATAAATCCATTTTGAATCTTCTGTCAAATATGTCCTCAATATGTTGAGGACAGGAGTCACTTAAATCTGTCAGATGGTGATCAACGACGTAATGTCAGAGGTGATTGGCCGAGCGCCAACAGATCCCGTAAGATGAGATGTCCTGGAGATAGTCCAGTGGAGTTAACTGGGTTTCTAACTAAGGACTGTAAATCCCTTGAATTTAACCATGGTAATGTGAGACGGATTGGAAATTCTGGACAAGGAAGCAAGTTGAGAGTCGATTAAAAACTTTTTTAAAATGATTTTTGGGTAGGTATGTATGATACATACAGCCTCTGCCTTATAGGAAGGTGTCAAAATATCATCACATAGAAAAACCAAGAACGGTTATTTAGTACTAATAAAACCAAGGACAACAAGTCAACAATATGGATGATTAAGACATATTGGATGACAGCAGGTATACGCCCTGATGACTCAAACATCAACCAACCATGATTCAGCCAAATCGTCAGTTCAGCGCCCTTTACCCACTAAATCTCTTCGGCTTATTATTCTTTCTTCCGTTTTCCAAAACAATGCTCCCGTACAGTTACCAGATATTTACAGCTTAACGCATCGATTCGCTGATTGACGAGCCATTTCGCGTATTTACGTTAGCAACGCTGCACATTTTCACCTGTGGCGCATGCGCGGATCGGGTGCATACATCAGCGAACGCATAATTCAATGCACCTGTTTAGTTTCATTCACATTGTGGGTACAGGGCCGGATTTAGAAAAGTGCAAAGATACATTGTGATTGGAAATCATCAATTAGGTAGGTACTTTTATTTCCTTACTAGGATTTTGACAGGCTTGTGACACAATTGAGGTCGGGAATTAGTCAGTAGATGTTAAAACAAGTTTTAAGCTGCGGATGTTTAGTAGATGATTTCAAATACTCGTCAGTAAGCGATGTTGTCATCAATGACACACTAAGCATAAATTTAAACCTGATCAATATTCTGCAGTGACACGACAATAAATTAAAATATAATTTTCTATAACATTAACCACTAAATGCCGGTAATTTGATTAACATTTAAATATGAAATAATGTCCGCTGTATGCAAATATAATAGAGTAGACACAGCTATATTACCATTTATACTATCTTCAAACAATGCCGTCTATATATCAGCGGGACATTCGCCGAAATAATCTGGGACTGTATTACTTACTTATTCAACATTTTTAGCTCTTCTTAACTCAAATAAGCACTGTTATGTAATTGAAAATTTACTTGCATTATCCTCTATTACAATTTTATACAAATGTATTTGTATAATTACGCAATACTAGTTGCAGTTGACTACAAAGTGTAAATACAAGTTGACTTATTTTTTACTAAACTGCATTTTTCGCGAAATCCCTATCTTTCCTATGTAATCAAAATTTTCTGTCACCTATTATAGGTGATAGTAATCGTCGTCATTACGTACAAAATTATTGCGAAATCTGCATGTTTCCCAATTCCGGCCCTGTGCCCATAAGATATGCAGTGCGATGCAGTTCGATGAGTGATCGCACGCGTACCGTCAATCTACGTTATTACGATAAGCGTACAACGTAAAGTGTTCACGTTTACTGCCCACCGTGTATTAATGACCTGTTTTCATTTTAATTTATCGATGACTTGACTAAACTGTTCGCGGAAATTCTATACGTGTGTGCGTGCAAAAATGAAATGGACTAAATGTTTGTGTGTAGTTGTTGTTTGGTTTTAAAATGTTGTTTTACGCTGTTTTATTGCAATATTTGAGTGCTTATTAATTTGGCATTACATTAGACGTACATTTTCAAGTTTAATATAGAACAGGGAAAATGATTTGTGCAAATTATAATACATTTACGTAACATATTTGAACGTACGATATTCAATATCGATTTTATTTTTGTGGAAATAGAATCCAAAGTTGGTTACTCATAAATACAAGTTACATCTAAATTCATCAATTCATCTACGAATAATACACAAAAATGCAAAAACAGGTGACTTAAATATCCCAGCTCATAAAGTCAAGTCTAAATAGGTCACTGCTCTTTGATATTACACAAATAGCCACAATAATAATGTCTATCAACACACATAAAAAGTTTTATGTATTATTTGATATTCATAATAATTTGAATAATAATGTGACCATAAATTATGAACATAAATACTCTTATGTAATTTAAAGTGTGCGGTCCGTTTGTTAATTGATCGTTTTATATTACTAGATGCGATTGGCAGAGCTGATTTGTGGTTAGGACAAATATTTGTGTTGTTTACAAGTATTTGTGGGGTTTATTGATAAAAACGTTGTATTGATACCGATGGTATTTGTGCTTCAAACGTTTGTTATAGCCTATGTTCTCTGTTTTCATTTCGGTTGGTGTTTAGTTTCTATCATCATCATTTACCTGCCCTTTTCCCAATTATTATTTAGCGTCAGCGCAGTATGTCGACTTCTTCTTCCACACGTTCGTATGTGATGTCATCTCGCAAGTAATACTCTTTGCAGCCATATCATCTTTCGTACATTCAAATTACCTTTAAATGTACAAACATTAATGAATGAAAAATACAACATATTACAACGGATTAGTAATTATTATAATACGCAAGCAAACTCGCACCATTAAGCTATATTCGTAAAACTAAGACATAAAAACTGACATTGATTTGTGGACCATCCAGCACCCGTTACGTTGACATTTTTACATTTTGATAGCAATTAATAATCAAAATTATGATCACTGGTTCCTCTCCTAAACAGACGGAAAATAATATTAATTAAAATATATTCAAATAGGTAGTTAATACTATTAGTTACGATCTTATTTTAATCTTGATCTAACTGAATACATCCTGCGTTTGAATCTAGGCTGAATTATATTAATGATGGCCAATAATAATTAGAATAATCTAAAATATAAGTTTTATGTGTATTTTATTGGAACTGCAACATAATATTTAATGTTCGTAATATTATGTCGATAACTTTATAGTGCACCGCCGATTTTGTAAACTGGTCTTGAGAAATTGATCTCGATAGATATTCTTATTATGTACCAACCTATTTGGTTAGCAAATAATATTTTAAATTTTCCGATCAGTTCATTGAATTGAAATAAAATCTGATAATATACTTTTTATTGAAGTTGGTTAACTAGTTATTAAAAAAATAACAGGCATTCTTGGTGATCTGTGGTTACGTGTTTTACTTTCTATCCCCAAATACTCGCAACATAATAATATATCTCCACAGGAATGCCGTACTAACCATAATTCATCAGTGTTTGCCCAAACCGTCACTCATCAGAAACATGCTTTGAAACATGTTTTTATCATTGTAAAACTGCGACAAAGTTCGTGGGCGTCATTTCAAAAAACGCCATCATATTTATTTATGATCATAAAATCAAATGGTCTCTTGTCATAAAAATGAGAAATAACGCTTGACTGATGGTAAAGTGGGCGAATATAAATGGCGGACAAGATGACACTAATTTTGTGGTGATGTGAAAACTTTTGTTATTTATTAGTACAATGGTATGATAGTATCGTAATTATGTAGTTTAAATTAGGGACATTCGTCACGTCGCGTTACGTCACCGTCATTCATTGGAATTTCTTGTTTGATCTTAAGTTATTACATAGATACACGACTGATACCTAAAATATTTGATATACACCTTCCTGCCTAATGTAAATGATCTGGGTCGTATCAAAATTTCTCTAAGTTCAATTTATATGTCGCAAAGGAAGATATTACCAGTTTTCTAGCTGACAGGCATGTTTCAAGAAGTATTGACCCTTCTATAACATATTAGTTGACCAATTTCATGCTTTCAACAATTTTTTGCTCGATTTTCTCTTTCTTCAATATCTGGTATTTCGGTAGCCCCAATTTATTTGATTTCAGATCTCATTATATTTTTAATAATCACATTCTTGGCACACACATAATAAAACTTAGTCAACACAATAGTAAGAGATAAATTCTAGAAAAGAAAACATAAAATGTCTGGAACGGTATAAAAAATGACAAAAATCCTTATGAAGTACGAACAGAAGATTCACTATGTAACTATTAAACATATTTTTGTAGCTTTGGATTGATGATAAATTTAAATATTTGCTACATAATGGAGACCTCGTCATATATCCAACGCTCGGAGCCCTTCATTCGATTGCTACAAAGAAATTAAAATAAAAATGAAATTATACTCGTGCACTTGAATAAAAGAAGAGTTAGTGTAAAACTATCTCTTAATCTGAAACTTGTGGTTCAGTTTACAATATAATTTCAGAATATGCAAAATATCGTTCCAGTAGTTACTGGTGTGGTAGCTGCTGTGGGCCAGTTGGCCCACAGCAGCTAAACTCGATATTGATGACTTTATTCACAAGTTGTGTGGACTGATACTTCTGTTTCAACTGTCATATGTATATAGTGTAAAAAGTCGCAAGGCGTTAATGATTCGTCATCCGCGCGACGTTTTTACGGCACGTAGTGGTAAGCTGTCCGCGTTTTATAGCTAACGTGTTCAAGATTTTGAGAATTATCTGTTTTGTCTCGCTTTATAGATGTGAATTTGTTGCTGCGTTTATTGCCTATTACTGTGAATAAATGGTGGCCTTGTACCGAACAAACGTACTGGACTGAGAGTTCATGCTTGTCATTTGTTTTGACAAAATCATTATCTATAATCTACTTAATAAGATTTCGGAACATGTCAAATTTGAGTAATTATGTCATCAATCATACATAATATCTGTAATCGTCAAAATCACGTCAGCGCTTAGAAATATTTGTTGTGTCAGTACAATAACAACTGTTACATAAATCCGCAGTTCAAACAGCCGCAAGCGCCGTCTTAAGCGCCAAACCAACAAAGTATTAAAAGTGAGAATATAAAAAAGCTATTAAACTAAACTAATAGCTCTCGACTTAATACACAGCCAGACAAATTTACGATTCACAAACAGACATAAACACGAGCTTTTGTATATAGATAATTCAGTTTTATTGCGTTTCACATGAGACTTGCGAAACGCTGCGTTTTTCGAGCGTTTTCATGAGTCATGAGAAATGTTTTGGTAACTTTTTATGTCATACTTCGTTAATGTATGTTTTTATGACTTTATTTAAAGATCTTTTAAGATGTATTGTTCACTAGATCACTAGATTATTGGTACAGTGGCCTAGAGATTTGTATTCGGAACATTTAACTTCAAGATGTCGAGTTCAATCCAAGGTTACGTCATTTCACAATTTATGACCGAATGGTAAACACAATCTTTGAGATAGAACCAGCAGTCTTAATGACTATTCATGTACTTACATTAGCATAAACAATAATAATTGTCACCGAAGCAAATAAATCAGAGTGTGAGTGACAAGACTCGTTATTAATCTAGCGAAGTAAAAACTCTTGGAATTAGCATATTTTTGTAATAAATATGACGAGACAGGTGTCAACGTTCATGACATATGGAAAAACACTGATGACTGTCGTGAGGTGATGTCATGCTCCAAGTTTTAAGGAAAATTAGGTTAGCACTTGGTGTTAGGTAGGGCGCGCATTGGGCGACTTAATGCGATGAATGCGCGTCCTGACTACGCGATTTCAAAATCAATTGTAGCATTTTGGAAACAGCGAGCGCAAGTCTTTGATATTCCGAGTCTTTAAGTGAGTGATGACATACAAACTAAAAGGGTTTTGCACGTGTTTATTTAATCGCATAGTTATTTGTTGCAGAAACGGATTATAAAATTAATCAAATAAATGTCAAAACTCACGATATCAAAACCTTTCAATGATATAGCAAAATACGCACGTGTAACATTGTGATAAATATCTAACGGACCTACAATATTTATTCTTTCACACACGTGCAATACTTCAGTCTCATAAACTCCGTGTTTTACCTCTATCATACTTTACATCACCTTGAGATGATGGACGCAAATTATCTCATACTTTGCAACAACTATATTTAAGACATCAACAAAGTTGCACAGAGCCGTCCGTTGCGCGCCCACTCTTACCGATTGACACCCTTCCACAGTTGGCGCGACATAAATCAAGATTTGTCTCTTGACGTGTTTTATACAAACTAATAATACGAGGGATAAATCAAATTAGCGATCGCGACAGTTTTATTGAATCGCTACATTTTTGTGAGAACAACCCGCTTGTTTGCGGATTGAGGACAGGTTAATGGCTGATGCTGTAATCTGGATTATCGGGTAATGATCTTAACTTTGATTGTAGGTTTGTAACAACCTAATGCAAAGTCTGGATTTTCAGTAGACACCACTCAGGAGCACTGTCTTGAATGTAAACAGAAGTCTTCACAAAACAATATTGTATCAAGACCTAACAAAACAAGAAAAAAATAAATGTTCTAAAATAAACCGCCCACAATCGATTCTAATGAGACACGGAACCAATAAACTACTAGTTTTGTTGTAAAAGAAATAATAGAAGCGACCGATGTCACTACTACACTGTAATGCAACGAAACGACCGCTCCACGACACCGACACGACGTCTGAAATACGTTCAACAATAACTTCTCCGACCTAAAAATAGAGTTGATTTTCCTTTGACTGTGCAACCAAAACCGATACGACACCCGCACTAGAAAAATCTACTGAAATTCAAATCTTAGGAGAAGTGTATAAGGTTGAATGTTGCGTGGGAAGTTGGAACGTTTAAGATTTTGAATTTGAGTGCGAATGCGATGCATTAAATTGTAATCGAACACTATGGCAAAAACATACGAGCCGGCGCCCGGCGCGGGCGCTACTTTATTTAGTAGACGGAAAAAAGCGGTTTAAAATAGCCTTGTTTATTTGCGAACAGTTTTCTTTTATGGCAAGTACACGAGTGTAAGTGACACTAATACAATACTGGAATGGTAGTTGTAAGTTGCGTCGTATAATGTGACCGTTTTCATTGATTAGGTCCATTATAATGACTCTATATTGTAGGTAATAGGATTGATTAGAAAAAAAAATCGACTACAAAAAAATTGATAAAAAATTGACCTATTTCTTTAACTGTCTAAAATGTCCTGTTTATAAAAATACGCATTTATATGAGCCCTATCCAGGTAAAACATATACTTACTGTAGCAGCGGGCTAGCCTAACCTGGTTATACCGATACGTTTCCACACTTTACAGTGACGGTCGCAACGAAATATCGCGCACCGATTGTATAAATATGCAGTTATCTTTCTTTTTAGCTAACGTGCTTTTGCATTATGCAGGCCGGCCCGGGATGTACCCACGTGTGCTTCCAATAAAATTTTACTACGCCCGCATTGTTCTATATGGGCTAGCGAGTGCGAGGGAGAAGGCAGATAGGCCATTTTGTTAGGGCAATAACGAAGCGGCGCAAGTGACTATAAGTCGAATCTGCCGCGGTGTCGGACGGTATAAATGGTGTTATTTTTTATTGGCCGCCACTGTAAGGTGCCTGAAATTTTCTTTTAGTGGGTACATTGATTTTTTTGTTCATATGTTATTTATAGTATGAGATGTTGTGTTATTGATTTTAAAGGGGTATTTCGAAGGGTTTGGTAATGAGAAGCAGAAATGTATGTTATGGCATAATTATTAAGTAAAAAGGTTATTTGTGTTTTCAGACTGGCTGATAGCTTACGTATTACTATAAAAGTGAAAATGTTTTAAAATATCTATATTTTTGTCATTAACTACAATGACAAATCTTTCACACATTGATTCTATACTCAATTTATTAATCAACTTGATAAAATCATTTCATATATTAATAACCTTTTTTTTCTGCCACAGGTAAGTGATTCGAGTCCCACGTATCGAAACAAGGTAAAAAACAGTAAACAAAAATGCTTAATTAATAATGAGTCGTGTGTTTGATTGATTAATATGATAAACCCTGACGTCTGTCTGTCTGGCCACTACAAACGAATATTTCAGAAGGTTTACTCTGCAAACATTTTGGGTATTTCTAGATTGTTCCATTCTACGGTATTATGATGAATATGATTTGTAATGTATTATTTTTTTATTATTTTAAAAGAAAATTTTGCGAAAACCGTCTTGAGAGTTAGTCGCATGAGGTTATAAGAATTGACGAAATTATACGGAACAGCTTTTCATAAACTTTTTTGTCGGTACCTTATGAAATACTTTTATCTTTAGAAAGAACGAGAACTCTCTATCCTTAACTGCTTACTTGCTGATTATACCTGACATTAGCTTACATTTTTTTTACTTGTCACTTTCCCAGTTAATTTAGTCCCGAACAAAATGTCACGTAATTACAAAACAATTGATATCGATCAGAAAGATTAATCTGATTAATCTAGGTATTTAGCCGTTGACCTTCTGGCCTAACCTGTCTTTTGGCCTGTCTGTCCAATGATTGACAGATTTTGGTTTTAATTGACGTATAGCGGGTATTAATTGAGCGACGTGTCAGGGCCGCCCGTCTGCTCTCGTTTCAATTGTGCAATGCGTTAATATTGTTATAACTTTAATTTTACACACTCTTTTTAATGTAATTAAGAGTTGTTGTAATTTGTTTTTGTTTAAAATGAAAGATTTGGGACACTCATACATACACATGTTAACTTTTAACTTTTAAGTAACCCTCGAATATTTAAGGTAACTGAAATATTATAAATTTATTCCAAAATGTCCATGTCGCTATATTGACACCTTATAGTGACAGACAGAAACTGGTTATTTACTTCTATTGTCGCTTAGTTTGTTTCGGACAACAACAAAGAAAAAATCGTTTATTGCTAACTGTATGCTACATGATCATCAATTCTTGTTGATTCTCTAACAAAGATGTCTTTGGTCTGCACTACTGCAACGGAATGGTCAGCTTTAGATGATTCCGGATATCACATCAAGAAATGGACAAATTTTCTGTCTTGGACTTCAATCCGACTTGTTTCCAATTTTATCAAAATCATTCGAGCAGTTCAACATGATAATATATCAGAGAGAATAAAATTTTACTTTTTACACAAAGTATGATAAAATGCAGTAATTATGTTGTTTACAATTAAATTACAGCTCAAACACAAGCACCTGCTTAGTCACCGCGGCACTTTAATATCGATAACATTACAAGTGGTAATAGGCTAATAAATTTAAAAAATGGCTGCTTAATAATGATTATGTCCTAACATGGTGGCCTTGGAGCGTAACAATCGCAATTATGTCAAGTGCAATCGGTCAATCGATAGTGCCATAGAGTAAGTAGGGTGGAGAGGTGACAAGAGGAAAAAGGGGGAGAAGTATTTTACCTACCCATGGGTTATGGGGATAGGAGGCTTTTGCCCAGCAGTGGGGTAATATGGGCTTTTAGTAGTTAATAATAATAATGGGTTATGTGTCTTTATAGAAATTATGGTTTGCTAAATATTGATGTTGAAATATCTAAAGGAAAACTATTGTATTTTTTGCTGTGATTTAAAATTGTATAACCGTTCACCTCTTCACATCTCAAATAATTTAAATTAAAAATAGTTTCAGTTCATTGCAAAAAGTTTTGTTATCCTTTTCATTTTAACTTAGCGTAGAAATCATTTTAATAGGACAGGAAAATAGTCTTACCATACCTGACCAATATTGCTATCTTAATTTTATCTACAAAGTAACTTAGAGTAGAGTAAGAACAGATACTACGAAACCGTATACTATATTTTGTAGTGTAAGAAATATGAGCGTTGTAGCTTGTGTTCTTTGTACCACCTTTCAAAGTAATATTATTGCAGCTGTGGGAAAGAGACGGCGCTTTACGTTGTGTAGAACGCTGTCCCGCTTACACAAGTGTAAAATTGTTTGTATGAGGTACCCGTAGGCTCTCTGCTCGCTATTCGCAAACCGTTATTAGGCAAATATACGGCGAGCGATGAAGTGATTAGTACGGATTTATGGTATAGACCAGAAACGTTTTAATCGCCGTTATGCTAATATCCTAGTGCACCAGAATTGCAACAAAATAGCAACTACGTACCGATCTCGGTATTACGTCACTGAAACCTGGTGGAAGTGCATGAAAATTTGATTTTAAATCATTGAAATATGATTGAAAATATCTAATTTAAAGATAAAATAAAGACTACTAATATCTTTTTTTGTTATTTTTTGTTGTCAATACATTACTTAAGTAGACAAAAATAAACTGTGTTAAATATTGCACCAAACTTCAAAAGAAAAAAAACGATATTTCAATACAAAATATACAAAAGGATAACTTAATACATCTATGTAACTTCTGTTATTTTATTGCTCTATGGCAGCATTTTCTTTAAATCAACACGTCAGCACGAAGGAAAGTTTTGTAACAAACTCAAGGCAGTTAACATAATAACTGATTGATACGATTTATTTATAAAAACCAATTAATGTCCCGGTCTGTCTGTTTATTGGCCCAAATAATTTTGATTTACGGTTGTCATTATACATTTATGATTGTGCAATGCGAAGAAATTGCGCTGCATACAAAATATGCTTTGATTTATGTTTTCCATAAAGTTATAAAATAAGGACAAAATCGTAAAGTATGTAGCAATTAAGTACTTAGTGTGATTAAGAGCTTGTACAAGTACAAGAGGTAATTTACGCTGATTGGATGTGTTTTTGAAATAAGTGTCGTCTCTTATCGCAAAACTCTAAAGTTTCTTCCGAAAGTTATTCAAAGTAGGAAAAAAGTATTTCAAGTCAATTCTACTAATAACTTAATTTTGATAAGAACGGTTACAAGAATGTCTCAAAAAAAATCCCTAGTATGAAAAATCTAAATCTATAAATATGAGTACAAATTACCCCAAAGCAATAATTTCGTGAAAACCGCGCAAGCAGTTGCACCAATGTCCCGTGGAAGCCATCAGTCAGACGTCAGCCGTCTACTGCAGGGGTCAAGGGGGCCACGAGACACCCCGCGACGTAGCCCCCACGTCACGGGGGTGATTGGAGAATCGCCCCCGACCCCACCCGACGGGACGAAAGTCCGACTTGATTGATTTCCTAGCTGTTTACACATTTCCACTGGAACTTTCTGATGTAATTTGTTTTACTTCTTTTTTGAAATATTTTAGTTCGAAATATTTTTGATCGAATGTGAAAAATTTTAGTTTTGTAGCACAAAGTTGCAGTTTTTCAAGATTTTGTGTTGGAAAATCTTGTATCAAACTTCATTCGTAGTATTATCTCTAGTTCACCTTCGCTTATCTGGAATTCTAAACAAGCTGCAGTTTTAAAACTAAACTTGTTACCAGTTTTCTTAAAACGTCTTTGTATTTTTTCTTTTTGTCATTCACTAATTAATAAATATTTTATCATCTTCAATACTCTTTAACTAAACATAACAACTCAACACGTCATCCGCAGTAAAAAACAAGGGTTGCCTTATAATCTCGCTTTAAATATCAAGATTCATCGGGCGTCGTAATATCTTTGTGAAATATTAATTCTCATCATATCTGGATGATTGACGGGTGTCTACGAGGGATATATCCGTCACGGGCGCGGTAAACAGCCCCCGCCCCCGGCCCCCGCGCCGCCCCCCCCTCGCCCCCCTGTCTAAGTCCACAGCGCCGTCTGCCCCCCGAGAGGAATATCTCAATCTTTAGCGCGATTTATTGATTGATAGATTGATTCCACGCGGTTTCGTATTAGGGCTATTTATGTTGTTTGTGGCTGATTTGTTTATTCCTGATGTTTTGAATAATGTTGCGGCGTTTGTAGGTTTTGGAGTTCTGGAGTTAGTTTGTGTGTGGTTTTAAGTACGAATGAGGTATTCATAACATGGTATGGGAAATACAATTTTTGATCCCCATATAACATTTTGCAAAAGGAAACTAACTTAAACCCTTTAGAAAAACTAAACCTGGAGCCAAGTTATAATTTACTAAATTGATATTTTTCATAGAAATTATTATTTCAGTTGGCAAGTTACTGAGAGAAACTTTAAAATCTAAACGTCTTGACAATTTTGCCATATCTTTAAGATCTCCTAACCCTAGGACACCAATAATAAGACCTTACACAGAACAAGTACCCAAAGTCCTCACTACTACTAAAACAAACTTCAACAATACCAACAAAAAGAAATATAGAAAACGAATCCGCAATAGTCCGCGATCTTATTAAGAGTTCTCCACGGCTAGTCACAATAAGGCAACTTCTGTTTCAAGTTTGGAAACAATCGCCGAATATTGCTAGCAAGTGTTCCGAGGCGCGAACATCGAGGAAAAAAGTGTCGTAGACCTCCCACTTGAGAGCGGCATCTGTTTGCTATTTGTCAAACATCGCTGACTATTTTCGTCGGCGACACCGAGTTTCTCTAACACTGCACCGGATTTCGGTGGTTTTCTGTTACTGAGACTTTGACTGCTTTCAGAGGAAATGTTTTGAATATTTTGTAAAGTGAACCGCCTAAGTGCAACAAATTCCATCACAGATTAGCTTAAGCCTTTTTGGAGTTAACGTTGCATCATCTTTTATATAGCCATAAAGCAAACAGAATGATTCGTTATTTTAATTTATATTCATTAAATAATCTAGAACTATAAAAACATAATAGCTTGATGCCATACTATATTGCAGCTTAACGATAAATAATATCAAAAATACGTGACAGATTTACAAAATCTGATATTTATTACCAAACCAATAACTCATAATTTTGTGTATTAAAATATTATAACGAGTCTCGTTAGGTGTTAAAACTCGTTTTAAAATAATAACAGGTACATTGGCACTTTGACCTTACTATATTCAGATGTATTTTGACTACTGAGAACATCTTTGACACTTCAACTGTGACATACGATTTCCCGATGACAGCTGCACATCGCAGTACCAACTCCAATACCTGCATTTTAAAAACCCCTTCTCCTTTGACATAAAGTTTAAAATCGTATATTTCTACAGCAAAACAATTTGCAGCACAATGCAAATTTTCTGCAATTTTTTTAATGCGGGGTCATTGAGTTTTGTGCTTATTGTGTTAAGGTAGATTTTCGTTCGTCTTCGAGGTCAGGTTGTGTTCGTTGAAATGTTTAAGGTTGTTTTGATAGAGTGGAACGTCAATTAAATAGGAGAGGGTTGAGGAGGTGCGTCTTGGGTGTGATTGAGTGCAGTCATGCAAGCTTCAGAGATATACGTGGCTTTATGAGAGGATCATAATAAAATTTTATTCGTTTGAAGATTGATTTTATTCTTAGTAATTTGTGCCTTGAGGAAATACAGAGTAACTGAATTACAGTAAGGAATGATGTTTTAAGCTTTTTTGTCTTTGTTATTTGAGCTTTTGCTTTGATGTGACTACTAACCTTTTTAGTTACAGTGATAATTTACGATCTCTTGTTGTCTTCTGAATTTTGACACTTTTAGGGTCAACGAGAAATTAAATTAGTTAATTATGCTAACTAGTGATGCCTATGTTTTCCCAGCAACATCCCCCATTGTCTTCGGCTTCACTATCAAACTTGAGCTCTACAGCCTTATTTCTTCCCTACCACTATCCTTATTTTTCTCAAAACCCTTGAATCTACAATGGACGCTAAATTCTGACATGAAAGCGCTAAAGGTCTTCAAGGTAAAATTGGGTTTCCCAAACACGTTCGTTCTCCACAACAAAACGTTACTAGTATTTGTGAGGGTTGTTTGTCAAACAACCTGCATTAGCCAGTTATTCATAACGCTATTTACACAAGGGGGTGGTAAAATCGATCATCACTAGAATGTCCAACCCATATCGACTTTTTGCTGTCAAGTTTGATTGAATCAACACGGTGTACACGGATGTAGTTGGTGGTGGAATGAGTTTTGTTTCGGAAAAGAACAAAGCGAACGTGTTGGGGATTAGTTCCGAAATTAATATGCTGCCACTTTGTCAAAGAGTTCGGTTGGACAACAATGATGTGTGTTTAGAGGATGTGCCTGTAAGTTTAACAGACCTTGATTGATGAACTATCATGGCAATTAATACTCATATTGCAGTTAATGCTAATGTTAAAAAAGAAGTGCATGCTATAAAAAAGTCGAAGACCTCAGAATCGTTCAATCGTATTTTAGGTCTTGCTTTCTATTTAAAGGCTACAACTTTTTCAATCGTATTACCCTACTGCAAAATCATTAAAACCAACCCAATACTCATTCCATACAATTCTGAAAAGCAAGCTAATTAGCAACAAGTCCAATGTAAAGTAAAATGTTTATCAAACGCTGTCACTTCTAGTCGTCGCGAGTCCACGCGAAGAGTAAATAAAGCTTCGGTCGACAAAGACGTCCGTCTGCGCGCGACATCTGAGCGACGTGTGTCGCCCCCACCCCGCGCCTCGCCGCCCCCACCCCCCCGGCCGCCCCACCACCCGCGTCCAACGCCGATAATGATGTTAACTCACCGTTTGAGACCGGCCCCGCTTTGTTGAGTTTTTTCTGAGCTAATGTTTTGTAGTTTAGTCGTGTGTTGTATTAATTTGGACGATCGATGGACGTGAGACTGCAGGCCTTGTCCAATAGTAGACAGGTACTTGGCATGTATAATTGAAAATACAATAGACCAAAGCAATCAAGATAAAAACTCAATTTTTCATATTTCTGTTTCGTGTTTTATGAAGTCTTTATGATTGAAATGTCAGTTCCAATCACTTTTATAATAAACTGAAAGTAATGCCAACTAGATTTCATAAACAATGATGTTGAGACGTTGAACTTAAAAAAAGTTCACGTGCAATCCGAACCCAAAGAAAACAGAACGATAAAAAATCCTATTAACTCGTACTTTCTTCCGAATACAAATAAAAGTTAAACACAGTTTTATAAAAATCACAAACTGTGTTCATACATAACAGAAGTAGAAAACATACATTCCCATTTCCCCGCACAAAAGTCCATAAAAATATAAGTTCCAACGGTCGCTATGGAAATCCCATAACAGAAGGAAACTGCAACACAAGTTGCTCCAAATAAATTTCATCAGCGCACGAATCCCGGACGGCGAACTCGACTTGTACAGTAAATTGTCTTCAAGAGCTGACCACCCCCCCCTATTCACGTACAGGGAGAAGGGGGTTCAAAGGAGGCCACCGACATTCCCCCGTTCGTCTTGCTTATGACTGACGGCCGGACAGCTTGAGTGATTGAGAGTGACTGCAGACTTAATGCGCGCGGCGAGATGCCCGCCTCACGGCAAAGCGCGCCAAGCGACGCGCCACTTCTGTGCAATTTATAGCTCTATGACGAACGTTTACGCTCGCGTTTCGGTTGGGCTCGAGCTGCGTTTAAGTAAACACTTGTTCAGAAGAATATTGCACATGTTATTATTATAAATTAAAATATACGTTGGATCGTTTTAATACGGTTTGTGAGGTGTTTGTAATTAGTGATGCGAGCTTGACGCTTGATGGATGGCACTGGGTATATCCGGTGCGACTGTGTTATTATAATTAATCGCCGCCGGGGGCAATGTGCACACAGGATTAAACTTTAATATATGGTTAAGCAGTTGGTATTTTGTGAAATTTATTTTATAGTGGACATTTTTGTGTGAATTATGTGTTTGTGTTGCGTTTCATATTTTTTCTTATAACAAAGAAAAAAGGTAGTATACCGACAGATGCTAAAACTTGTTGTCCCAAATTAGACTAACAGACTACAGTTCTAAAACTTGAATGAGGAGTGTTTTTTTTAATTTATTCAACTAAATCGTAAATAACCGGCCAATATCTTGCTTCAACAACACACATCAATGCAGCTTTTCATACTTATAATACGTGTAATAAGTCCGCACACCTATTTATTATTAATATCAGACAAAAACAAAATCAACGCTTGCACGCAACGCTCCGACGGACGGACGGACGGACAGGCAATCAGTCGCTCGTCCGACCCGTCCGTCACTGACGAGAACGTATAATTTTTGCTCATATTTTCTTTAATATAATTGTAATAGTGTTTCCACCTAGTAAGTATATTTATCAAGCCGAGGTTTTTATTCTTTGCACATTTATTTTCAAACAGTAGTGCGTTTGTTTTTTTGTCTTGTTTTTTTTTATGATGATTAGTGTTGTTATTATACTTATTATGTAGTATTATGGCAATTATCAGTTATAACTGTGTGAAAAGTTCTTTTTTTTAGAGTTAAAGTCTTGTAAGGTTAAATTCTATGATAATTATAAATTCTCTTATGATTATGTCTATAAGAATGAAAAACATTGTTCTAACAAATTTTGAAGATTCATCAAGGTTAAACTTGTAAAATTTATTGCACTCGTAAGTAAATATTAGTTGGGATTGTGAAATGAGGATCATAGTGCTATGCTGTGCCCAGTAAGGGTATTATCCACTTATTGACAATTAACGTGAGTTTATGTCTATTTAAGGTAATCGTTCCATTCTATATTGTAATGAATATGTGGACAATAAAACAACCACATGTAAAATATATTATCAAAATTTATATCATTGGTTCGACATCGAAGTACTAGGAACACATAAGGCACTAAAAGGACGCAAATTACTCACGCGTTTACCAACATATATTTGCGTTTAACCTAAATCTTAACGTCTATCAAATAGGGTTGATTTTGCCAAACAATGTGTAGTTTTAAATTTGTTAGCGTAGGAGTCAGACACGATGATCGGTCGACAATTTGATTCGGAATATATCGCCACGGTCAAGTTGTAAACAAGCAGTTGTAGGTGGGTACGGGTTCGGTTCTCGGCCGCAAAAGTTCTGTTTGCTGTGTGGCTGTAATAAAACGTGTGGCGTGTTCAATAATTTTTAGAATTAAAGAACGGTTTTAGAAGACATGTTGTCGTTCATTTTCTATTTAAGGGACTTGAGTTAAATCACAATGTATGTGTGTTGTTTGCGAAATGTGAAATACAAAAACCTTGCTCAATTCTTGATCAATTGCCGTCAAAATAAATGGAACAAGAATTATTTCATATTAAAAGGCAAAACTACGGACGGTACACATAAATATCTTTTCAAAACAACAAATAATTACAATCATACAACTTTAAAACAGTGTCAACATTCCAATAAACAAAGTCCAAAGTCCTTCATTGAAAAATGCATTCATGAACATCAACCAATCAATTGATTCAACATCCATCAAAATTTACTTTGACAATAACTAAAGTTATGTTTTAATGAAACGGCAACGACCTGCCGGGTGATTGATTCAATCAATTTGATTGACGGCTGACGTGACGTGTGACAATAGTATTGATCAATCAAACGCCGCGGTAGCAGGGGAGGGTTAATTCGATGTGTTGAACGTAGCGCTGTCGACTTGATGAGTGTTTCTTTGTTCTTGAATTATGATATTTGTGATGTCATTTGTAGTATTATTAGAAATGTTTTTGGATTCTTGATCGCTTTTTGTTTTAAGCTTTTTAAATGTTTGAGTATTGAGTAAGATTATTTCCGCATTGAAGTATATTGTAGAGAAAAGTAAAGTGTCTTTCAAAATAGAATGGTTAGTCAGCTATAAAAATTCAACCCTCAGCCTGAATACATTTAGTACCAACAAAACTTATTCAAAATACTAAACAAATTTCTCGTGTCGGGAACAAAGCGG
Source organism: Chrysodeixis includens (assembly GCA_941860345.1). Taxonomy (NCBI): domain Eukaryota; kingdom Metazoa; phylum Arthropoda; class Insecta; order Lepidoptera; family Noctuidae; genus Chrysodeixis; species Chrysodeixis includens. Next base: position 666,969 of record OW796095.1, read on the forward strand.
ATTTCCATCACATCAGATGTCAGTTCCCATTGACATGACAACCGATAGAGCAGCACTGACGCGCTCTGATGGATCCCGTTTTAAATATTCCACTGATTTTGGCAGATACGTTTGAATTATAATTGATATGTCGAAAACTATTTGCATTGAATGATGAAATATTGGAGTGTTTCGAAGGTCATATGCTACTTCTATTTAAAGTAAGCTTTCTTAAATTTTCAATGAAATGAAATTTAGCTCTTCGCCAGGAGTCATACGCCGTTTTTCAGTAGCATTAGTCTTACTTTAAGAGGTAGTAGGGGGGTGGTAGGTCTTCAGAACATCAACTCTCTGATCTGACTCTCTGATCAACAAAAATGCCTCCGGTGGCTTTAGCACGTAAACGTTCTACCGCTTCTTGAAGATTTTGATTCAATCCTAACAATAGTTCTAAAAATAAGTAAACTCTTGCACTCAAATGTAACTTAACATCCCTAAATACGTTAATGTCATCTCAGTGTAAAATGTTCTCATGAAGTGCCTCACAAATATAACCTAGAACACCTAGTGACTGCTACAATTTCTACAGATCCTGTAGATCCAGGGTTTGTTACCCTGGTATCTGAGCGTTACTTATATAAAGTGATGGCGCGCTGTCCGTAACTGTTGTGACAGGGGAACACTTCCTGATTTGTTGCGCAGGTGGGGCGTTGCACCTAGATCAGGTGCGGGTACGGTTATGAGCAGAGCGATCAGCGGGTAGATGCTCAAAGGAATGTTAAGACAACTTATCGGTTTAACTAATAAGATTTTTTGTAACTTCTTTGCTGAAATATAATAATAAAAATAATTATTAATAATGTATACCTATGGGACTTATTATGGGCAAAGTTACCGTTTTACTACTTTTCACCCAAAAAAACATGCCGTTAAATTCTACATTTGCGTCTATACAGCTCTACAAAATCCGATATCATGTTAAACAAAAATCAATCATCATTAGATACTCAATAATTTCGCATGATATATCATAAATTGTAAGACATCCACAAACCGCTTACCATTAGCATAGTGCCCTCATCCGCAGACGTCACGGATCCACAGCGTAATCTGACGCGATGTGCGCGCGCGCAGGATTCTGATTAAGGGCGTCGACGCATGCGCCGTGCGAGAGCTATTGCAATTATTATTGCAGTTTTGTTTATGCTATATTTGTATCAAATGTTTGTGCTTGGATTCGAAATTCTTGTTTCCGTTGAGAGTCAATATAAAATTTTATTGCGTTGCAAATAGTATTAATTGTGTTTTTTTTTGTTACAGGTAAGTGTTAAGAAGAGTTGGTTGATATCAAAACAACACAGCCTACATTCCAATACGGAGTCAAAAAAAAAACAAAGATAAAGTAAGTTTTTTTTTAAGTGTTTGGATTTCCCACACACTTTTTCTTCTGAATCACTAACCGCAATGTGACGAGCTTTTACGCTTAACTCACATATTACATTAATTTTAACACCTACTTAACTACAATTCTAACTTACAAATATTTAAATCTCATTTCCATTCGAAAATCCCTAAATCCCATTTACGAGCTAGACCAAAGCACTAACAGTAAGTTACCATCCACATATCCTCGTACGGAGTCCCGTACATTCGGTATCCTACAGTCGATTTGATAAGACAGGCTTCGCAGGACGCGTTATCGAGTGAGACGCTCAATCCCGTCACTCTCAAGAGATAAACGTCAGTACACCTCGATGTAACCTTCGAGAGCTTCGAATATCACACCTGCAGGTATAACGTACGTAGGGATGTTACTCTGTGCCAAGGAATTGGTGTAGTGTCAGTGGAAATTGGCGCTATACATTTCCTTGGGACAAAAGATGTGTTATACCTGAGTCCTATAAAAAAAAGTTTGCAGTTATTTTGAATTTCGAACGGTTACAATTTTTATACATTTTATTGAGACAAAAGACGTGTTGTACTTGAGTCCGATAAAAAAAGTTTGCACTTATTTTGAATTTCGAACGATTAGATATTTTTTCTTGTTTGTTTTTATAGGCAGTTATATTTTACTTTTATTCCTATTTTAAGCTTCTTTAATGTCAATTGAAAAGTCTCTTTGCTTCAGATGCTCCATTTCATTTTGAGTTCGTTTCATTATATGCAGTCTCTGTTATTTTTTTTGTAAATACGATAGAATAGAATAGTGTAATCTTTATTTGTAAGAAAGAAGTACAGGAAATTCGCTAGATATTTTTTTTTTTACTTGATATCGAATCAAATGATTTGCAAAAATAATTACGTATACAAATTAAAAGCAATCCTTCGAGGCTGTGGGTATCTATCGTCACCTGACCCGCTCGCAGCGTATAATCGCATCTCAGTTTAAATCGCATCATACACGGTGTTATCGCAGATCTGCCTGGCCGGCCTCGAATCCTGCCCCGAGCAGTCGCCTGATTGATGGCCGCTCCACTGGGTAGGGTATGCTGTGGAGATGCTGAGCTGGAATGTTTAGATTTAAATGTTAAATTAAAGGTATTTTTAAAGTTTTCTAGCACTGCAAATCTTGCTTAAAAGGATCTAGGTACTTTTGTTTTTCATTTTTCATTTTCCGCATACTACATGACTTACATACGATTGTAAAGATCAGGTTGTTATTCATTAGGGAAGTGTATTTTTCTATTGAAAAATTTAAGTTATAGGTCCATAATATCTTTTGTGTTAGTATACTCCTGTAAGTGTTTGTAAGTAAGCTTAGATCACCAAACATGATAATTGCGTGACTGCAGTTTTAGATCAGGTAGTGCGTGTTTTTACTATATTTTCCTTAACCTTCAGTGGAATATGTCAAGTGCAATATGTCACAATAATACTAAAAAAATAGAGGAGAATAACTTCTTCTTTTCACACTTTTCCGAAAGGTGCTAAAAAAAATATCTTACAAGAATTTAGAACACAGATAACCAGTCTTAAAAATTAAGTAATTAAATTAAGGAAAGTAAAAGTGAAGTAATAACCGGCAACCCTAAGAGACCTGCGCACACGCTTCAGTGCAAATTATAAAATGCTCGATACGAACAAAGCCGATCTTTATCGTGGCAAATGATAGAGTGTTCTGTTTGGCGGCGACTATGCAGCCAGCGATCTTCAACGTACTTTCACGCTTCTTAATACGTGAGACAAAACATTTTTCGTGAATTAGTCAGTCAAATAAAATTAAAAAGCTATGTAGTTTCTTTGTCTAAAAGTCCTTTTTTAAGACTTGTACCAAGGATCGCGAGAATGGGATGCTAACTACTGTGATAGTTAATTGATAGCCTGGATAAACACTTGCCATAGCCTACTTTTTAACCCACACCGTCAAACAGGTCAGTATCAGCGCTAAACGGTAATATTTTACAGCTAAACCCGACAGTCACAACAACAGCTAGTAGCTAATAATATGTACTACGTAAGTTGTCACAATTGCAACTAACTACTAAGATCAAGCTTAAATGTAAGTTTACATATTTATATCCAAATCGTTCCAACCTGACCCTCTGATAAAAACAAACCATGTAGGTATGCCAATGTTAAAACTCAGTCAGCGAGTCAACCCATCGCCTGCGCATCAATCAAGCGATAAACCAATTTAATTGATTACGTCACTCAATCAATTACTGTCGCTCCAAATCTAAAACAGGAAGTTGGTCATTTTTTGAAATGCCAGCTGAATCGATTCATGGTTCATTATTTTAATGGCAGTGTTTTTAGTCCTACTTAATACTATGCCCTTTGTCACGGTAAAACATTGAAGCATGTTAGCTCTTCCTTTTCTAATACTCTAGCAAACAACAATACAATAAAAGAGAAATCAAAGCTCATGTTTATTCATACATGATAGGAGACAGACATGAAATAAAAGTTCTTCACAAACAATTGACTGCACGATCTCCAACGAAACACAATACAAGCATTAAACACATGCAGATGCGACATATTTTCATTAAAAACCGCAACAAAGCCATCCATTGCGTCTTACAGTAACAGCAACAAAAACATGTGGAGTAAAAAGCGTGCAGTGTACATCAAATCGTGTCCCACCCTCGCCAATCAGTACCACGTTGTCTTGAAGTTCCGTTTTTCTCGTCAGACGTCGTTTCGCCGTCACCGAGTTCTTTTTGCGTCGCGTCGACCGGTCGATAAGCACGTCAAACGTACAAAGGACAAGTCTACTTGAAAGGTATTTCGAAATTGTTTGTTTAAATGTTATTTTTAGTATGATTGATGTTAAGGTTTGATCTTTAGGTACAAGTTTTATTTACAAGTCGAGAACGTTTATTATTAAACGACAGTCATGCCGAATTGATAATATTTTGCAACGAGTTAGTTTGCCAATTATTTTTAATAAAGTCACAATTTATACAGCGTAATTATAATCATTGATCGACACACCTAGTTATATTGATCTTGTTTATAAATCATCAAAGTTGTAATAATGAGAGTCAATTAAAAATATGAGACTGAGCGATTGCGGTATAAACACACGATCGTAAACATTTCAAGAATGTTAGATGTCGATCCATCAATTTTAAGTGCAATAAATACGGAGTAGACACAACAACGTTAAAAAAAGTTTGCGTAAACATCAGACGTGATTTGACACTCAAAATTCAGCACGTAAAAACTAAATGTCTCGAAGGAGCAAAGTTTTAGCAAGTTGCATTTATTCTGGGAAGTGGGAACGATATGCAAATGAGTGCAGTTCTTTAGAGTGGGTTCATCGTTATTGCTCCCGAGGCACCTTGGGCTGGCTCACCTATGTCTGCCGTGTGTCTTGCCTTATCTCGGCTTAGCCGTTAAGGCCAGATTCGGTATTCAGGCTTCAGCCAGAATTATTGGACTCCCTTGATTGAGAGATCGTTTCAATGGATTGGATTCGAAGACGGGCTCGGGTTTAGGAGCTGTTATATTTAAATGTGAAACATGTTTCAAATATGAGTTTAAATTTAGTTACATCTTGGAGTATTTAGGTTAGTTTTTGAGTTAAGCTAGACACAATAAAACTCACTACGCTATTTATGCTATTCGACTATCACTAGTTATCTATAATTCTTAAACGCAACCATCACAATATCATAACAACCATTCCTAATATCTATATCCATTAAACAGTACCCACACAAATACAACAATTAACCCAATCTCATCCATAACCCTAAAACGCAGCCAACGCCATCAATCGAAATTAATTAGGAAAAAATTCCCAAAGTTACCACAATGATCATGAATGTGAGATGATTGACTGAGTGCACAGGTGTTATAGTGATGAATAATATTATAATTGCGACGGAACGTCTTAATATCAATAAAGCAGGTACGGCAACTAATGCCCCTTGAATAAACATCAATCAATCAATAACGTTGATGTGGATGGACGAAAAAATGAGGAGCGGTGGATTAGAGTGGATCGGGTTTGTGGGGTATTAGTTTAGTTCCTTTGTACCAAGAATTTAAATTTGCTTAGTACTATGATTATTTGTTGGTGAGTTTTATAAAACGTAGCTTTTAGATAATGTAATCTAGAGTTATAGTATGGTTAAGTGTATCTTGAATTAGAGAAAAAAATTGGATTGTATTAGATTTTTTAAAGACGTGGTGTTTACCATTTCCGAATTAATAAAAATACATTTTTTAAGGCTTTTGTAGCTTCAGACAAGTCAAGTAATTATTTTGGGTACTATATAAACCATTAATCCCTCTCTGTATTACTCCTCTCTCTACATAAGGAAATGAAGTAATGGCATATCCACATTTCTCTTACAACTATAGAGAGCAAAAAACCAGTGTTTGCTCGACAATGAGCCGTTGAAACGTAAGGCTGCGCGCGCACGACCACTGTGTGTGTCCGTCTGTTTGCCTGTTTGTTTTGTTGCTTGTCTGTTTGCTTTCTAGTGAAATGCCCGTCAGGTGCGTGTTTGAGATTTCAGTTTTAAGAAACGTGAGCCCCAAGATTATGATTTGTTTGAAGTTTATTTTGGATCAGGAACTTAGTGTAAGTTACCTGTGTTTAATTTGTGGTCCTACGGTATTTCGTTCAAAGAGTATCGAGTATCGATTTCAATACATATATTTGGATAGTGTGATTAGTATAAAACTCCAATCATTTTGCTTTTATCGCTAAAAAAACAATCTTACATCGACACTACACATTCTCTAAGACATGAAAAAAGATTTGCATATTTTATATAAAGATACACAAGGACCATCTGAAACTAACCACAAACAAAGTCCATTACCCAAACGTTGACAGTCCAGATCAACAACCAATTAGAAGTTTATAAAATGACAAACCTCATAAACGTTAGTCTAGGTCCTGTCCAAGTGTCACAAATCTGAAATAGAAATACATTTCTAGTCTTTGTCTTAATCAAGAGTATCGTAGCTAGACGTTTGAACTAGAAATAGAGTAATATCCTAGATTTCATTAGCACTTCGCCGTTATTCCAGACAAGACGGATCCTTTGAACTATTCGGATTGACATTTTCATAATTGCTTTTACATTATTTAATATTTAGATTGTCTGATGGTACTTCTTTAATTAGAGGTATTTTGAGTTCTGCATACGTGGGAGGTTTAAGTGAACAAGGTTCGGCAAAATTTGTTTGAATGAAAACGTGATAAGTTTTCATCAACAATGAAACTCAAAGGGCACTTGCATAAACTTATTCTTAAAGCCATGTAAATTAATAAAACCTTTTCCTATTAGCTATACTCATTACATACCCTAAATAATTCACAGCTGTCACTTCCGACATTTTTATATTTAAGCTACTAAATAGCATCGCCTTATGTTGGTCTTATGTCCACCTAGCCATCTCACCTGACTTGATCGGATTGCATCAAATTGTAAAGGCATATGTGTGACCGTAGAGGACCGATGTCGACTTCCATCCTATTGTGATAGACCCTTGCTAAGATGTCTTGACGTATTCTTGTGTATGTCGTTTAGGTGAACGGTATTTGCACCTAATTTTAGTGCAGTACCAGAATAAATACCTTATATGGATGATAAAACAAGTTAATAAATGATACACACTCTTAATAAAGTTCACAATAAATAAACATCTTTTTATAAACACAGAAACACGACAAGTGATTATTTTATCTTTTGTTCCTGTAAAAAAAACTATAGAAATTGCACTTAAACAAACACACTTAGTCCATATATGTTTTAAACCATGAACATCGTCGTAAAAAATCAATCAATGAAAAAATAACAGACGTTGTCTACTTAAAAGCAAAACGAGCTACTAATGAACACTGTTCGAAATATATTTACAAGTTTATGAGCTGCAGTTTTGGTAAACTTTATGAGTATTGAAATAAAGCAGCTTTTGGCATAAATGTCGGTAAAAATGGACGATGTAACGTCAATAAAGATTAAGCGGATTCCCAGAGTCGTGTTACGCGTTTCAACGGACGGACGGACTGATGGACGTACAGACAAAAATCCGTCCGCTGACGTGTGATTGACAGTGAGACGGTGGCTCCATCTGTCGCCTTCTAAAAGACATTTGACGTTGAAGGGTTAATCTTTGTCCCGGCTCTTAGCTTATGCTTTTATTTTTAGCGATATTTTCTGAGTTATGTTGCCTGAAGCATTTAAAATAAATACATGTTCGGATATTAGGACCAGAAGTGCAGTTATTTTGAGCTGTTCGAAGTTTTTGTGATTTGAAAAAAATAACGGATTGTCTTAGGGTGAGTACTTGGTGCATCAAGTAAGATGTTTCCTAATTGTAATTTATATGACCATCTTGGTATCGCATATACCTAAGTAAAATTTCGTGTACACTGTATGTCTGGTACTAAAAGATTGAACCAATACTATACAGATTGCTATTAATCTGCTTTTGTTTTTAAATGTATTGCAGATCATTATGAAACGTAGTATGTAGGGAGCTTAATGAACTGTACAAGTGTACTGAAATATCTTTAGGACTTGTTGAGACGAAAATTTATCTAAAATGACAAGCCAGTGATTGATTAGACGACAGACTAAATATATTTTCTTTGGCATCAAATATTATAATTAAATCTGTCCATCTGTCAGTCAATGCCCAGCATTCTGAGAATTTCTTTTGGCAATGCTTGGAGAAAATTGTTATTTTACTAATACTAGTCTTGTTACACGTTGCCCCGACTCATGTTGATCAATGTTTTAAAATGGCGTGACATTTAATGGGAATGTTTGAGTTGATAGGCAATTGAATGGAGCATTCAAAGATTCATTAGTAACATGAATCACTTCTGTTTTGGCAAACTGTCGCCAATTACGAGCTACGTTTAGTTTCTTAGTATCGTGGAACGAATTAATTAAAATGAATCATGCGACTGAACATTACAACATATTTTTTTATGCAGGTCATCCGACATGACGGTGTCAATCATTCTTAATGACAGAAATGTTTCTTACCTCGCGTTTTAAAATATGCGTAATTACACTAAAACTCACCTCGTCACTCTTCGCGTAGAACGAAACGTAACTTGGCAATTATATCGTCCGTACGTCAACAAGCCGCGCGCGTGTGGTCTTCCGAGAAACGGAACGTGTCCGGATGATGCGCCTGAGTGCAGTTTTGTACAGACTTTTAATGGAGTTGTTTAAGTTGGCACTGCGAGTCATTGGACAGTAACAGGGTGTAAACGAATTGTACTGATAAACTGTGAACACGATATAAGAATTATGAGTTGTCTTGGAAATAAGATCAATGCTTTGAAGATTTAGGAGAGCTTAAAAGTCAGTGCACACATTAATCGAACAAAAACTGATTGCGAGATATAAAATCATAACAGATTACGTTACATTTTATCCTTGTTGATTTAGAAATATAGTCCGATAAACTGTGTCTAGTGCATTGCTCAACAAATTAGTGCCATCGATGCTAATTATGTGATTATAATTACCTAAATTTGTTTGATCCGATACTGTATTAGATGGTATTCCGATACCAGTATGTTATTGCCTATAATGGCGCGACAATAACAAAACAGACCCGAAAATAAGTGAGCCGACGCGACGTATCGGCATCCCATCAAAACGAATCGATCGCATCAATAATAATCCCAAGAAAAAAATGAGTGGGCGCCCCTCAGATACAGATCAAATTAACGGTCAACCGAACACAAAGCCGAGCCAATCAGCGGCCGATTCTTTCACAAACGCTTCACGTATTTACGTCACATTTCTTCGATTCTGCGGCACGTTCGCGACGTAATAAGCGGACGGGGGAGTCCGCTCGTCGCGTCCGTCACCGTGGGGGGCTAGCCTCGAGGACGGAGGGGGGGGGGGGGGAGGGGGTGCGAGCCAGGGCTAGGGGGGCGTCCGGCGGAGTTAATGAAGTTTTCTCAGCGATTCCCACAGGTCGTCACATGCGGGCAGAGTTTGCTCGGCACATATTGTACACGTCTCGCTATCGTCAGATATTGCCCGGGTGAAAATGTTTTAATAAGCGCATCCCAGGACGCGGCCGGCCGTTATGCCCGTACCCGTTTGCCCGGGCCGTCTTATTAATGTCTATTGTTTGCGAGTTTCGCGTTATTGCGTGTGTATTGATGGTACAGCCTTGGAGTTTTTATGTTCTTAGTTACATATTATGTTGCCGGTTTAATCCGAGTTGGAGAAACAGTATTGTAAAGACAATTTCAGCAACAACTGAGCAACACGCGTGCAGTCGTAATATTTGTAAAAATCGCAATTCAAGTTACAGTTTTCTTTTCTAGATATTAAATACTGAGAAAACACCTATTACTTTTCACAGCGAATATTTTTTTCACAATTACTAACGCACCACACTATCCCCTCACAAAAAAAAAAGATTCTAAAAAAGACCACAATATGTATTAAACTTCAATCATCGGTAAACACGACACACTCGAAACACGAAAGTCGACCTCAAAGCCAACCTGAAATTACGGGTACTTTTCAATCAATTTAACCCTTGCTTAGTCCATCAGAGTGCTGACACAAAATGCCCAAGGTCAGCGGATTGCCCTTCTGCCCTTGACCTGAGTAATCGCGGCACATAAATCTCAATAGCACATGATATGCGATGCTCCGGATTGTTTTGGCTACTGTGTGAGACAGGTAGCTATGTTTGTTTACATGGTTGTGTTTAATCATTGAAAGCAGTGTTTTTCGGGTCTGATCATGATTGATAGCTTGTAAATGAACTATGGATATAATTATAATCAGGACTATTGTGACCTTTGATTTACCATTTGAGGAATCGATCATAATAATATGTCCTCAAAATAGCTCAAAATAGTAAATATACGTTCAGGCATGACAATGTAAAGACCATAGGACGTCAAGCAACTATAATAATATTATGATCTTTGAATAACCTGGTATTGGTATCTTGATGTTCCGATCATATTTGAATGTGCATCATGTTGCCTGTATAAAAAAATCGTAAGCAGTTTGTACAAAAACAAAGAAAATCTGCCTGTATCCGACTATCAAATCACGATTGACATTGGTCAATTTATTATGAAAAACACTCTAATTTAGAATCTTACAAGAAAATTTTCTAAAACAAAAAAATACGTAATTATTTTCCGTCAACTCGTGCAACATGGATTTTTCTTTCAACTTTTCAATACACGATTTTCCAAGTACTCGCTTAGAAAATACCTATTACAGGCCAACACTAAAATAAAACTGCAATTACTGTACTAAACCCACGCATAATACGACCTAACTCCATAAGGCACTTAATAAGCCACCGCGGGAGTGCATTAATGACATTTTTCACATGTTTCTTGCTCCGATCACAGGTCAAGTGGGGGGATGACCCCCTCCCTATGCGGGGGTGGGTGGGGGTGGGTTTTCTAGAAGGCGCAGACGTCTCCCGTCAATCAGTTCGGCTCGACGTGACTGGAATGCTATGGGAGAGTTCGCAGACCGTTAAGGCGGTTTTTTATGATCGCCCGATTATTCGACGCGGTTTCGCTGATGTGTTTTAGTTAATGTCGTGTTTGTGATTGTCTTTTATGTGAATTTATTAGCATTGTTGAAGTACTAAATCATTGGTTTAAAAAAAATGTGGCGATTATAGAAGGCTTCAGACCTAGATGGCATGGAAGCAGTTGATTAGGTACACAAGATGTGCAATTACGAAAATACTTCATGGTTTTGGCAAACCTCTACAAGAAAAGCTACACTTAAAAAATACAGCAAGAATTGAAGCCAAACCTTTTCTTTACTCATATTCATAAACCAATGATAAATAAAGCTGAAACACACAAACAGCTCCACTTTCCAGATCTAGTTGCGAAGTTATTATAGCATCGTGGGTATCGCAGCTTACTTTAACAATAAACACAGTTTAGGCTTTAAACTCCCGACTTCGAGTTGAAGTTGGTGGAAAAATTCTTACCGACTTTGTATTAAGTAAGCGTCCGACTAAATATTAGATTTACGCTGCGGATTGTGCTTTTTATTTTTTAGGTTTTTAAAACGAAATCATTATTTTGTGTTATAGCGTTTTGTAATGCGTTTGCTGTTTGTTGATTTTGGTGAAATTCTTTTCTCCTAAATCCGTGATTTTGAAAATAATATTGAATTTCAGCCGACAACTTCCTATTGGAACAATTTGTATATGCTGTAAACTGGCTACGGTTGCTTTTGGTTAAAAAGTATCTCATATGTAGTATTCTTAAATTTAAATCCCGTACTTACTTCAGTTATTTCGGAGTTATTTTAATTTTATCTATTGTGCCAACTTATTTTAATAAAACATTTTGTAACTAAACTATTTTCCATTGTACTACATAACAAAGTCCCAGCCAGAGAGGCGACACGCTACACTCGCGGACAGATCAGCGGCAGCTTGTCACGTGTCAGTGACGTCGCGGCGACAAACGCGACGCACACGACAAACACGACAGACCCGACAGATGCGACCACTCGCCGACAGTATCTGTACTGTAGCTAATGTGACGCTTTTACCATTGATAGAGAGAAATAATCTGTGATTTTCATCAATGAAAACTTATTTAAAGCACACCACTTTAGCTCAATATCGCACAAAACCAAATTTGTGCAGCAAGGAATTTTGCAATATCAAACTCTACAGAAATTCAAGTTCCCCAAAATATTTTACTCCCATGCATTTCGGTAGAAACCACACAATAGACAAAACTAACGAAACATTTAACCCTAAAAACACAAACTTGCAAACTAACTGCAACCAAAAATGCCGAAAACAAACTACCATTTTGTTCTTTCTTTTTTTGAAATTCCGCTTACGAACGAATAAAACCGACGTAAGGTGATCGGTGATCACTCGAAACCGACGTCGCAGTGAATGAACGAACGGATGAATGAATGAGTGAGTGAGTGAGCGGAGGGCCGGGGACACCAGTTGATCAACCATGATGCGCTCGTGTCCGTCAAAGTCATTCGGGATGAGCTAGCAAGGAGTGAGTTTAATTGATACTAACTTTTTGATAATTTTATTAATAGAATAGCTTTTACTTATTCAATAAATCCTGTTAAGATATATTAACCTAAAATCACATGCGTCTTACTGCTTGAAATCCCATAATTTGATTGTTTTCTCCACAAACGAAACATTACTTGAAAATTAAAAATAATATGAGTATTTTGAATTTAACCTCTGATTTACACCCAACGGCATTTTTAGTGGGACTTACCAAATGACATCATTGAATACTGAAAATAACTTTTATCTACACATGTGTCATGTCATTGTAATCAATAAAAAACAAATAAAACTAATATTAGCGTTATAAAATAAACTTGTTCGCGATTTATGCGATACGAATGCCGATGTGTTTAGGAGACACTGAACAAAACATGTGTCTTGTGTAATTGGTATATTTTATTAACAATTCGCAGTAATATCTAGCGTTTGATTCTCATTTCATGACCCGTTTACAGCTGAAAAATGAATGGTTTTGTCGTTTGGGACAGGTCAGTACCTGTATTTCAGTCTTTCAGTATACTCAATTAAATATTCAGATTGGCATGAAATTTTACTGCCTAATAACTTATTATTGTTAATATTTTTTACCGATTATCTCCCATCTTTTGGCTCCCAGGTTATTTTCTCTAAAAATATCATTTCTGGTATTAAGTTACCTTACATTTTAGTCCATCTAAGGTGTTACTATTTTATCTTCTTCCTTTATTTCCTTAACCTGTCATAATAAATCACGAAATATTTGTAAACGCATCCGTTTTTCAACCGTCCCACCCGGAAGACAACTCCAGCTATATAACACAATGATGTGCCACGATTTTTATTGAGCGATTTCTGAATATTATTTACGTACAGTTACTCGCAACACGACTATCGAGCGCACATTAAAATACGCAGCGAATAGTGGTTGTGTAAATCAAAAGGCTATAAAACGCCACAATTCGGCCGAAGCCGACTCCACGCTAGCGTAGCGCCTGATTTATACGCTCGCCGTTTGCCGGTGCGAAAACCTACCTAGTGACGTCACGGCTTTTGTTTTTTCTGTTTTTTTTTTGTACAGACTTTTTTATTGATGGCGTTCAGATAAAAAGTGGCGGTGATAGGGTTACCGTGTGGATGGATACTAGGTTTTAGGGAAACGTGTGGAGCTTGCAGTCCCAGTTAGTGACATTTTTTTATTCTTTTCCTATTCTGGTCCTGATAGAGGGTTACACCAACCAACCTAGATTTAGAAATGAATGAAGTATGGATAAATAATACCAAACTTTTCAATTAGATGCCAGATACTAAATAAAATATATTCATGAGTAATTTAAATTAAATTACATATTTAATTTGCACCCTAAATCTTGTCATAACAAAATAAAGGTAACTAGAACATCTATACACCACTCCCCAGTCACGCGAAGTTTCAGCGCAATGTGTATTTTCCACAAGTGCGCGGGCTTGATTCCCGAACGGGACAGTCATTTGTATGGACTAAGGACGGTTTGTTCCGAGTACAAATAATATTTCATGAACCTAAAGCCATCGTATGCAACAAAAAAGGGTATAAAGAGCAAAATTAAGAAACTTTAGCGGAATTTAGGAAAAATCAGATTTTGGAATAAAGAACTGCGTCTTGCAGTTTGTCTTATCGCTGGTAAACAAATACCATTCGGAAATTTGTTTACAGCACTATCTTTGCGTCACTGCCTCACATGAAAGCAAAAGCACAACAAAAATCTTAATCCACTATCAGCGAACGGAAAACGAAGAGGACTAAAACCGAAAACATGAGTACCGGCGCGCTAACCCTGCTGCTGCGAACTAAGCGTGGCATCACAATTTGTGAATGATTTTACGTTCGGCCCGGGCTGGGCCGTCCTGGCCATTTCATAGCCATTTGTCAGCCGCCCGAAAAAGATGCATGTAGGACCCAATGACGTTTTTTTTTCGCTTTTTAGGCTTTTACGCGGATCCATCGACACGTGAAAGTGTGTTAGCGTTGGTAGGGTTTATAAATCTACTGCGATGTTCGTGGAAGTTTATAGGTTTTAATTTCTGCGGTTTAAAGTGTGTGAAGTGTGTGGTATTTGCGGGATTTTGTTTTTTGAGTGAATTGAGCTGTTCTGTGCGGTTTGTCCTTGTGAAGACTTGAGTTCTCGTTGTTTGCTACCATTGTTGAAGTCCCCTTACTGGTTCTCTGTAACTTTTATAATACTAGTTATCTATTGGACTGAAAGCTTTAGCCCAGTTAGACCTAATAAGGCACAGGCTTCATCCCTACGCCCTATTAGCCCATCACGATAGGGGAAACAACGCAAGCCGCGCCGTCTGGCATTTCCACCAAACGCACCGGCCGCACGTGCACTGACATTATAAAACGCGTGATTGAAGTGAGCCCGCAAAAATGTCGGCCAACGGACCGACGGGCGCCAAACCGCGACCGACCAATTTATATTTCACTATTATCCACGGAACCGAGCCGATTTACGATTTCATTATACCCGGCCCGGGCAACTCGGTAACTCGTTGATTTAAAATGCACACGATTTTTGTGTAAAAAATATGTGTCGGACGTCGTTTGGCTTCGATTTATTGGTGGTCGTCGATGAGGTGCTCGCACTGTATTGTCTGCGAGTGTTGACGCTCCCGGTTCGGGAGCGATGCTGTCCCTATTAATTGTTAAGCCTTTGGATATTGATTTGTCAAAACTTTCGATTAACTTTTGGATTTACGAATCGAATATGAGTTGTCAAGATGGCTACACCTGTAAAGCCTCATATAGAAAACAGAAGCATTTTCTTGAAACCAAAAATGAATCAAAATATATTTGGGCACTAAAACAAATACATTTAAACTTATTTTAACACCACTTCATCGTATTTCAAGTTAGTCTTAGTAAAACAGACTATCAGTACTCTATCGACAAACCCTTAAATAATGGAAAGCAATTGATTTACGTTGAAGACAGTTTTGAGAACGACTATTTCCATCGCTGACACCTGTCAGGCTGAAGGTGTTGAATTAATGTCGAAGTTTCCTTGAAACGTTAGTGATGATAAGTGTTTTTGATGTTGAAGTATCGATTGTAGTTGGAATGTAAGGTAAATTCGTACTAATGTATAATATGAAAAGTTTTTAATGGACAGAACTGTACTAAACTTGTTGAAAACTTTCACACACGACATTTAATGAAATTCAGGTTTTCAGGAAAAGATTCCATTTTATAGTTATGCTTTTACTGAATTTTCTCTGGCTGTCGTTTCTTAATAAAAACATTTTTTTAGCAGTTTTTGCTGATGTCGATTACTCGAAGCATATCAAAAGCGACGTCTGTACGAACTGTAACACTTTGCCTCCGCTTACTACACCCTCAATATAAACACGCAACACAAACAAGAGACGAGCAAACACTCTCTATGCAATGGAAATAATAAAAAATAATTTATCCAGACTCTCCACGCTACATAAATAATCATTACGAAACGCATTCAGACACAATTACATACTTGGGGATGGCTCATTAAAAATCATATTCTAAGGGCGGGTGCAGACGGGGCGACCGCGGCTCCCCAGACCAACGGGTAATGTGTTAAAAGCATTAGGTTAGACGTAGAATACATTCGTGCCTCTGTTTATATAACTTTAAATGTTTCCTTAATTAAAATGCGAATTCAAAAGAAAATTTTGCATAATATTTTCTGATGTTGTTTTTATACTTGTAGTTGTTGTCATTATGAACTACGTTTTTACTCATAAAGAGACATCTAATTGAGTTTTATGTTACTTATTTTTGCGCCAATGCCTCGCCCATTTAACTTGTAAAAGGGCCGATATACCTAGAGATAATTAAATAACTGATGAATCTATAATATCGATAAAAGAATAAAATATGACGGTGATCTCTTAAAATACTTTTCTGAACTACATAAAACAATTGAAATTACCAACACCGCCCATCTCCAAATAGTACTCAAACAATTTCTACAACCAACATTTAAAAATACAACCCAACACACAAAAAGTCGCACCGAAAAGTCGGTTAGCGTAGAGTGCGGCCACCCCGCTCCCCGGTTAACGCGGTTAATAATAGGCTCCTTACCACCCGCGCCTTATCTGCAGTATTAACCCATAAAACATTATAATTTACAACGCTGTGTCGCCGTGCTATGACGCGCCACAGGATCTCGCTACACGTTTTTACTTAAAGGGTTGGCTTGGTTGCTGGAACTTTGACATGTGAAGGCTGTTGAGTTGGTTGGGTTGACTTACTGATTAAAATAGTAGGTTGTATGCTTGTTGAATGAATAAAGTTATTCCAGTAGGAAAATTAGGAGTTTTTGCTATCGTCGTATACGACGGATAAATCTGCCTACCCTTAAGTCTAAATGCTGGGAAAAACAAAGAAAATTAACATTCGAAACAACCCAAAAATAATTGTACCAACATTTTACTATCAAATTATCAAATTGTCACATAAACATAGACAAAAATCCACAATCCTATTAACAAACAGAATATCCTCATTCAAAAACTCTTTATCATAAATTCCGTTACCCAACCCATATTTCAGATCCCCAACGAAAATTGTGGAAGCCGTACTGATACTTAAAAATAACGAGATGCTAGCAAATATTGTAATAACCCTCTGGTGCCGGGTATTTAGTTCAAAACCATTGTTTTAATAATATTTCTTTGCTGATTCTGCGCCGTGTGTGTGTTGTAACCCCGTCAATATGCGCCCCCCTGTTTACATTTCATCGATATATTCTTGCAAATTTCACTTTTCCATCCCTAAATATGTTATGTGTGTAATAGAGTGTGTTAATAGGTGTTTGTGTGTGTTTAGGCATTACGTGCGTTTTGTTATTATCAAAATGTCGGCGTTTTGTTTTTCAGCAGTTGTTATTGTTATTGGTGTTTTATTTGGAAGATTATGCCTTTGATGTTTTTGAGAGATAATTTTGAGCTCGTTTGATTGTTGTACAAGAGCGTGGGTTACGTGAATTATTAAATGTGTAACTTTTAAGTTCTTTTTAAATAAAGATTTTCGCTTGAATATTATCCAAGCCTGTATAATACTAAACCCTAAACACGACTTCGGTCTCAAACACCGTTGGATTACATTCTTCAAACATTGATAGCGGTACTAAACGACCCAATAAAAAAGCACATATCAACAATCACAATATACCGAGTAATCCAGGCTTTGTTTGGAACAATTGTACCTAATATTTACAATATCTTAGAGATAAAGTGGGCACGTGGGACGCAGAGTGGCCGCCATCTTAACTCGGTTGCTTTATACAGAGCTTCTATCAATATTGCATGATAATGGATGAGGGGCAAGCAATGAACGCGCGCGATTACGAAACACTCGGAGAATAGATTGGATCGAGAAAGAAATGCACTTCACTTTTATGATACGATTTGACTGAGATTACTTTTAGATAGCTTTCGTATGGATTTTGCGATGCATTTTTTACTTTAACATCTATATTTGAAGCATAGTAAGGGTGAATTTTATAAACGATTTATGAAAGGTATTTCGAAAAAGATACGCATTATTTGTTAAAAAAATAACGTAACTTTATGTCTGTGAAGTATTGATTAAGTGTTGTGAGACATCGACGATTCGCAGGAAATTTATTTTATATAATACACTCAACATGGCTAAATTACATTTACGTGGCCTAACCTTCTGGCCACCTTAAAATGAAATCCCCCCTTTCAGCTTTTTCGTTTTCTCAGCAGGATAATTCACAATGGGCGTAATAATTTTTATTTCACTATACAAAAGTATAACCACACAACTTCTTCAGTCTAATATCAAGCCTCACTATCGTCCGACGTCGCCCCTAACTTGCTCCACCGCCCACCGTACTCTTTATCGCCCGGTGCGTTTGCGAAGATTACTGCAAATCTGCTGATTGCGACTCCAGAACTATTGATACAAGCATTAAC
Organism: Chrysodeixis includens; assembly: GCA_941860345.1. Lineage (NCBI taxonomy): Eukaryota > Metazoa > Arthropoda > Insecta > Lepidoptera > Noctuidae > Chrysodeixis > Chrysodeixis includens. Next base: position 685,392 of record OW796095.1, read on the forward strand.
TTTGCATCGTTGCGTCTGCGTAACGTCCACTAATCTGCCATAATGTTTGTCTTTGTTCCTGCAAATTTACTTAACTTGTACGGACTTGTTAGCCTTATCGTGTGATGCTGCCGCTGATTGTAAACTCCTTGGGATTTCTTTTATTTGATTGTTTTAATCCTATGCTTGTTACAAGGTTGCTTTTATGTCGGTTTATGTGTTCTCGTTGTGTATCCAATATCATATCACTGTAAGAGGATTAGGTGTGTAGTGTTTTAGAAGATTAGTGGTAAGTATCACTAGGAGACTATTGATTTTCCTAGAGATTTGATAAGGTTTGCAATTTGTGTTTTTTTGCTTTGGGTTCACCAAACTCATTCAGAATTATATAGTGTTTATAGAAGAAATTTTTCTTCTATAAACACTGTATAATTCAACAAAAATAAAGCAGACCCCAAAAATCCGTGCATACCACACACCACACGTAAACGTCTTTCAATCTTCTCAAAACACTTCAGTGGGCGCTATTGACACTTCATTCGACGCACTCACACAAAACGATCCCTTAGAAAAAACGAGAAAAACAAACATCGAACCCCGAACGATAGAGATCCACTCGCCGGCTTAGATAAGTGTTGCTAGTATTGGACAGGTATCATTATGCGGGCATACTTAGCCGGAAGGTAAGGGGCCGCCCGCCCGGGAAGGGGGTAGGGGGAGGCAATTTAATTCTGTCCACGTTCTAATAATGACCGTCATAATTCGTTCAAAGTGTCCGGTCTGGGACATTTTCGCCCCCCGCGCTCTCGCCCGGTTGATTCCTTTGCATTTTCCCCCCTTAATTCCATTTTCATGCCACCTTGCACACATTTGCGCTTCATCTGTAGATTTTGTGTGTGTGTGTGTTGGTATGTTGTGTCTTGTAATCGCAGTGGAGGGTTACGTTTGGCTAGTAAGAACTTTTAATTGCGATACGATATTTTGGATTGTTTCGATATTATTCATTGTCAATTGTTGATATGAACATTTTATTATGTTTAAAAATAATTTATGAAAGTCATTTTATTAAAAATAGCTGGTTATAATTAAATCGAAATTAGAAATGTACGCTATAGTGATTCATAATAATATGGTTATCTGACGATGACGTCAGTAAGTTTTTATCGTTCCCGGATTTGTAAAAGTCTAGAATCTGATATCATATCTGTTAACTAATTAATTGTGATCTGTGAATTGGTTATAATATTATGATGAAGTACTTTTTAATTACGATTTGTGTGATAAAAGAGGTCGATTACTTACGTGGTACGTAATTATATTGCACTTAAAGTATTAAGGTTGTTGTTGATAGATTGGTGTGGCTCAAACTAGGTTCCAAGTCCAAATCCTATTGTTTAAAAGGATTCACTTATTTATTTTATTTACATATCCAGTTTTTTGTATTCCACGGCAGGGAAAAGATCTCACCCTACAACAATTATAATGGAATACTTAAAACTATTTATAACTTTTCAGTTAATAGACAGGATTTAACCGTATGAAACTCAAAGAAAAACGAAAAAAAGAGATCTAAATCCATTGTGAAAAAAGTAACAAAAAAGCATAGAACAATAAGCATTCGTCATTTTAATCCGCGCAACACATTAAAAAGATAATCTCACGTTCTCCCTCAAGTCAAGCGCCATCTTGAATTTGTGTGTGTGTGCAAATGTTTACGAGAGCGTACACCGTGTGTGTGTGTGTGCACGTGTGGCGGGCTTTATCAACACATGTAGCTAATATTAAGTTTGATTTATAACTGTTATATCGTAAATGGATTAGGGAAATGTCCCTCTGGTACACTTGCGTATTAAAATGGATCTAATGTTGTCGTTTTATGGGTACGCATAATTGGCGAGCTCTGTCTGTTTGTGTAATTAACGCCAGCCATATTTAATTTGCTTGTTGTCTTTTTTCAGGTACGTTTGCGAATTTTTGGCGGAGTTTTTGTAAGTACTTTGTAAGATGGCGCACTTATTCGAGAATTTAAAACAAAATGTTGATTTTAAAATACGAAAATTTAAATATAGCTATGATTACACAAAAGGTTTTATTTTTAGGAGATTAATTTTTAATCAGCTAAAAATAACGTACGGGTGTTTCAAAACAGATATTTGTAGGATTAATTAGGAACATCAATCATGATTATAATATATTTATCTCGAGTCATATTAATGACGAACATAATTATATAATTTAGATCTTTTACGATTAAACATTCTATGCACATGTGTTACTTTGGAAAATGCCTAATAATGCTCTGCAGTCATCGACTTTGAGTGACGAAATATTCGATTGAATTGTCCAACATTATGTCAATACTGTGAAATCAAACATTTTTCTGATATTTTAAGTCTGCATTTGATCCTGAATATAATATGGCAAATGTATTGAAGCTTATTTTCTTCATGAGATAATATTATATATCATTATGTAAATAATACCAGTGATATATCTTTAAACCATTTTGAGAAAGAGATAATATTTTGAAATCATCAACATTAGGTACCTATCTAGCTTTAAAAAGTGTTTCATGAGACTTAAATTTTAATTAAAACTGAAAACCTCCACCCTCCTGAAAATGAACAAAAATCATTAACATTAGATACTTTAAAACTCTAAACCAGCTAAAACTGATGCTTTTTAATTCAAACGGTCCAAGTAATTAGGGTGCGCACACATTACAGCTATCGACACCGCGCGATGTTTACGATTTTTAATTAAAGAGCCACGTCGTCGGGGCGTACGTGACGCTAGCGCACCCGTTATTGTGTACCAGTCTTTATAACGACACTCGCAAATATTCATAGTTCGGACACATTGTGCTAGACACTGCGTTCATAGTCAGCTAGAAATTGCTAAATTGATTAAAATAAAAATGAAAATGTAAAATTTTGTTTTTTTTTGTTTATAAGGTATTTACTTAGGTAGCTACGTAGTTAGGTATGTTCCAAATACCTACCTAGTAAATTAATCAATCAATTTCTGCCAGTTATAATCGAGTCTTAAATCGCAATAACGCAAAAAGCCACTTTATCTAAAGCACAGATTAATAACCGAGATATTCCATTGCGCGCCATTATAAACATCACACTGAGCATTTAGCGCAACACATTAACATTTTTCATTTGTTCTATTTTAAATACAATTTGTCGCATTCAATTAACACAGCCTACAGAGTTGGAAACAAAAGCAATAACAAGATCCTACATCAGGCATCTTCCCGCGGCCGGCACGTACCCGCTCGCATTAAAACGACGCGCAAAAAATTGTCATTTAACTCCTGAGTGGATCGTTTGCATAATTAATGTACGCAGATATTGGACATTGGCGAGCGACAATAGTGTGGCCTGGCCTTAACAAAGGACAAAACAAAAAACGTATTATTTAGCGCCCCGACCTCGAGGCCTTATGCGAACGGCATAAGTATCTTTGTAGCTTAAATTTGTTTTAACAGTAATTGCAATAAATACGCTGATTGCAGACTTAGTTTTTTTAGATAAAACTTTTATTAAGTCAGTTTCGAGCGGTGACTTACTGTATTGGTGTAAATTACCGCGACTTAGCATAAAACACACGGCTCTCGGAGTTCTTGAATACTTGATTTTAAGACATTTTCTGTTAAAGGAACACTTATTAAGGGGCATATCGATACATAGTGATGCCGGCTTTTATCTGAATGTCCGACAGTTGCATTTAATCTTAATTTAAGTCGCTAATAAAACTGAATGAACATTTTATTTAAATTACGATTAGGTTTAGTGATTATTTTTCCTTTTTATGCTGTGTCTCGTGAGTACGGATTGTGCATGTATAATTTGTGTACGTCACATAAATATAGCCGCGAACCGTGGGCTTTGGCGCGGAATGATAAGAGCTGTGAGCTAGTTACTGGTGCGATAATCGAGGATATTTAATACTTTGTAAATACAGCAACTAAATCCAAGGCATTTGCTGCGATTCGTGGAAAACCCTTAAGTGCCTACGGTATGATGCAAGCAAATAAAATAATCATCAGATTTAATAATCAACAATCAATCATCGGCTTATTAGGTACAGATTACAGTGATAGTCATAATCTGTCACTACGCCAAGGCACCTGTCATTTCATCTAAATAATTTTAAGTTCTGACGTAAAGCAAGTAGGTAAATGGACTTATAATTAACCGTACTAAAGCACCATCGTAAACAACTCGCAGTCACAACACAGCTCATTCACCGCCAGTCCCAACAAGACCAGACAAAACGTTTCAATTTTCCACAAAATCTCAAACGAATTAAGAAAATGCATTCGAGGCGAAGTTCGTCAAAAGAAAACCAAACAGCGGAGACATTCCGTCCACTGAATACAAAGAGGACAAGGGGAGGGGTGGGGAGGACAGGGGGGGGGGCAAGAAGGGGGTTACAAAAAACATTTGCTTCCACTAACGAAACAATCGCAAGCATAATTGATTTTAACGTGGAGGAGACTGCAAATGAAGTTGAGTCGGAAGGACTTGTGACTCCTAATGTGGCCAGGTGAATGCGAGTCTTGAGTTTGCTCGGATTTTTTAAATTGTACGTAAAAGTTTGGTTTCGATGTAAAGTCTTTGTTTATTAGGGTTTGTATAATATGTCGAATTGTCTAGACGTTTTTAAATTGAGTTGAATTTTTGTTGAAGGATTTGGAAAGAGTTTCGGTATAGATATGATCTTCAAAATATTAATCTAGTATTAAAAGTACTTGATTGTCTATTGTTTTGGACTTGGCGATGTAACTTTCAGCTCCTACGATTACTTTGGACATTTAAATATAATGCCATCCAATCCCGACAAAGATTTGCACTTCCCATCCAAGCAGACCAAATAACAATTAAAATACAAATAGAAAAAAGCAAAACTTACCTCTAGGAAAGGTTTCCCGGCTATATTGTCTCGTAGCAATAACCGTTGAGAAACTTTACACAATCCTGATAAAACGAACTGAGCTGACTCCGGCTGCTATAATCAAGAACCGTGTACCTGATTTAAATATGTACACGGTCTCTCCGATGTTGCATTAACCCGACTGATTCATTAGTGTGCTGAAAAATTCCGACTTGTAGGTGCTGCTAGCTCGGGAACTGGCACGTACCGTGTTCTGCGGATTAGAGATCGCCGTACTGTAATGAGCTGCGATTGTTTTGAATATACTAGATGGTGCGCCCGTAATTATTTATGTTATTGTCTCATTTTGGGATTATTTAAAACTTATTTGTAGTTCTGAGTCATCAAAAAGGAAGTTTTTCAGTCGTAATGTCATGAGTATCAACATTTAATTTTTTTAGGAATTACATCGATACACGTATTCGGTTATCGACTTGCACTTAATAGCGGCTTATTAAGTCATTGAATAACAAAAAGATAATACAGGCAATCAAGAAACAGTTAACAATGTCTATTTTGAGTTGACAAATGAAATAAAACAAATATAAAGAGAAAATCAGTTTTATCTACCATCTTAAAGAGTACCTCCTGTATCATTCTCCTTAAGTCAAAACAGCACAATACCTACGCTTAAATGTCACAATTAAAAAACGAACAATACGCCAAATTTATTCAAGGCAAAGGAAAAAAATCAAACATCAAAGTATCTAAATAAGGGTGGACGCAGACCGGGAGACCGGGAGAGCGGCTACTGGGAGTTGCACGATCGCCTAAATATTCTGATTCCCGGTCGCCAGTCGCCGCGATTCATACGCGATGCATGAGGCAGATAGCCCATTTGCTTTGCCCGTCCATTTCACTCGCGATTCTCAAACGAAGATATGGTAATCTTGAAAAAGTCGGCGCGCACCCGCGATTGGGTCGCAAGCTCGCAAGCTCGGGGCGTGGTGTAGGTCAGTTTATTAGGATGAATAATTTATTTATATTGAGTTATGGTAAATTCATTGACGATCTGGTCTCAACTTGTCTATTTGATTCAGTGGCTGTAAAGTTTTCTGTTTTTCCTTTCCATGTTGGTGGTTGTCCTTCGATATGTAAAGGCTGCTCTTAGCGAGAGTGTTATCTATGTAGTTTTATCTAGTTTGTTTGTTTAGAGTCAAGAGTCAATAATACTAATACTACAGCTATGAGAATTTAGAAGGTAATTCGAAAACCAAAAATTAAATCTAATTATTTCATTTACGTCGATCAAAACAATTCGCAAATCATATTCCGATTCCAACACAGACATCAGACGGAACACAAATAATAAATCACACCACCAATTAAAATCAATCAACCGCAAAACCGAGCGTCCAACCCTAAAACGGCGTTCATAACCCCAAGTTGCGATCACGTCGCAGTCCCAGCGGCTGCCATCTTACGTCAATAGCAGACGTCTTGGGCGTGCTGATGCAACGTTGACCACCCCCCCGCACCCCCGCACCCCCGGGGGCCCGACCGCCCCCCGCGGGGCTGCTCGGGGTCCACACGTAGGCCTGCACCGCCCGCCTGAATACTAATTATCAATTAGACAACGGACCCAACGGGGTCTTGCGTCTTTTTAGCAGCGTTGCCTGGCACGGATAGATGTTTTTAGTTTGCGAGTCGAGTGGACAGTGGTGAGTGTTTTGGTTTACAGATTTGGTGGATTCTTGTTACTACAGTACTACAATTCAAAGACTAGCTTCAAAAACTGAATAAAATAAAATAATGATCCTTGTGAATACTTAAACGTTATAACGGTTTACTCACGCGTATTTATCGGGATAGCCCGACTAGTTTCGGACCCAACCGGAGTCCTTAATCATGAGCTGACGCGGCGGCGGGGTCGCGAGTCGAACTAGTCAGAGTCAGTTCGACTCGCGACCCCGCCGCCGCGTCAGCTCATGATTAAGGACTCCGGTTGGGTCCGAAACTAGTCGGGCTATCCCGATAAATACGCGTGAGTAAACCGTTATAACGTTTAAGTATGAATCATCCTCACGAAAGTTACTATAAAAATATCCTTGTGAATGTTTTGAAAAATACACTTTTTAAACTCTTATTAAACACAAATAGTGAAATAGCGAACAAGCTTAGATCAGAAACACCTTTTGCAACCATTAAAAATATGTATAATATTAAAAAAGATCTCAATTCTTGAGATTAGCACTCACTTAAGTAATTTATTTAAATAATCAACAGTCTAGGTACAGCAATTATTTCGGCGCCGTTCTAGAGGTATATCTAACTGTAGTATCTTGTGCCGCTATAAATAAGTAATAAAACTCATTGATGTAGGTTTTCACAATAAATAATGTCAATAAAGATTGCAAGATGCAATTAATTAAATATGCATAAGCCGTAAAACTGAATCTCTCTTGAAATACGAAAAAATATGGCTAAAGTATGGGCGGTGGCGAGTTTGTTTTATCAACTCCCTTTTAGATATACGTCTTACAAGTCCACAATCTTAAGTACTTAATATAAAATCAAGGAAGTAAATACATAGTCATGCTGAGAAATTAAAACGACTTATTCCGATTAGACCTGACCTCAAATCTGTACTTACTGGAAAATTACATATCAAATTAAGGTTATCTAATCACATCACGAGATCAGGCAGACAGAAATCCCCAGATTCAGTTATCGATAATAAAATTGATTGATGGTAATCAAATCTCGACATTTTCTCCGTCTTGAAATTAATTAATCAATTACAATCTCATAACAAAATTGCGCAACGTTTCAAGGTCTAAAAATCTTAATCAGTTTATCCGCTTACCGCCTACCCTTTGGACAGCATTCAGTCTTTTCAACATAAAACTACATTGCGTTTAGGACTTAAGACACATTTTTTAGTGTTCACTTCAAGCATTTTAACGTCAAAAGGCTTCTGACCGATCAATGTTTATTTCCATACAATAATGTTGTAGTAAGCATCCCGTGTTGCAGAATTTTAATTTATCAGCTACACGTAACTTATGAATAGAAATCGCCTTTATATGTCACGATTCTGAATGTATGGGGACCTACAGAGGCCGTAATCTTCAGAATGATCAGGTACATTGTATAATGGAAAGTGTAAGCCATAATACATAATTCAGATAATAGAAAATGTACAGATGAAGTTGCGTAAGAATTTTCTTTGGTGGTTAAATAATTTTGCTGTTTGAAATAAATGCTACACGGAATAACATGTTAACAAAGTCGCAATTATTGGGTTAGATTACGTAGGGATTATAAAGTTTTTCTTTGTCATAAATTTCAAGACGTAGAAATAGACAGACCATTGATAGACTTGGAGTAATTTTACCACATATTTTCAAAGTCATCTTGCCCTGCCCTTATCCCAATTTTTACTTGGGGTCGGCGCAACACGTCCTCTAGACATGTTGCTTAAAGTTTTGGCTATGGTTTTATAGTCGGCCGCCTGCCTGACACTAACCCTCTTTGGGAATGCGATTGTTGGTTGTTTACCCGCCACCATTCGGGTGACCCAAGGTGGTTGGTACAGGGCACTGGGTCTTAAGGTCCATTAGTCGCCTTTTACGACACCCAGTGGAGGATATGGGGTGGTGCTATTCTTTATATCCGGACACCACACGGAATACATATTTTCAAAGTAATATTTTTAATCCTCAGCATCAAAAAGCTTAACTTTCCTTAAGTTGTAAAATAAAATCTTTCAGCACCTACAAACAGAGCTCCGAATTCTCCAATTAGAGAGATTTTTCGTTCTCTCTCGAAGACCATAGTCCATCAAATTTAATCAACACTTGTAAAATACCCGTGTCGTGGCCGTCCCGTCACGAGTAACGCGTGTTATTCATTCAGCTCTTGATTGATATACAACGAGTCGCCTTCCGGCCTCTCCTTTACTTCTTACAACTTTTTTTTATAAATTTATCATTTTCGAGATGAAACGGTCGCCATCTTTGATTCCGTGACGTGATTGAGTGGTGGTGCTTCCGTTTTAATTAACACCGGTTGATATATTTTCGGTTAAATATATTGTTTTTATGTGCTGACGGAGTTTTAAATTTAAGTGGTTTTGATTTAATTTTGTGGTCATTAATTTTATATTGGGCGTCGAATGATCGATACGCAATGGTTTCTGATATGTGTGGCAAGTATTCATATTAATTGATTGATGTATGCTAACACACCGTTACTGTAATTTAACTTATATTTTATGAATCTAAAAGAAAGTTTAAGTTTCTTTTATACACACATAAACCTAAAAAGCCTCAATAAAATACGGTTCCGTATAATTGTATGAAAAACTCTTATTTAATTACAAGATAAAATAAATCACTTCACACTACTTTTAAATTCAATTATCCAAATCGGAACGTCTTCATTAATTAAAGTATTTCGAACAGTTTACGAGTCATTTGTCCGTTTATTTCATATTTTATTTTAACTGCCTGTAATTAGATGTCTATAAAAGTTTTAAATCCATGACGATTGGTAGGCATTTTATTATGGTAATTAAATAAGTGTGTTAACAGTCGCCAGGATTTTTCATGGTCTCGGTTAGGATATAAAAAATACAATTAATAGCATGAAAATACTAAATTATTTTAGCAGAAATATCACATAGGTATTAGCAGTATAATATTTTGCATGGTACCGATCAGTGTGGTTCGATGTTTGTTAGTATCAAACCACCATCGTTTCTTCTACCTAAATAATGATGGTCCTAAGAAAAATCTTGAGATTTTTCTTGCACATAATTTACATTTTCAGACATTGATGTCTCTAATCGTATATTATGTGCAATGTCGACATACCTATATATGAAATCATATAAAACCGATATCTAACTATAAAACAAAACCGAACATCCCGATAGACCGTAAAGAAACACTCAAAAAGCAATCAAACGAAACTTAACAACAATGAAATTAATCTACCGTGGTACGCAGTAAAACAAACTCATATAAATATCGTTAGGAACATTTAAAAAGACATACTATCAGATTTCTCGTCGTAAAAAAAGTTATAAAAATGCCTCTTTTGACAGAGTTTTAATGTACCACTAAACATTATGATATAAAACATTATATCCGGATTGTTAACACGCAGGGTCAATGAACTCGTTCACAGATCGATTAGTCAACGTTTCTTTATTTTAAATTACCAAATTAATGTGTCAAAATGTAAAATATTAGATAATACCTCTTAATTTCTATAGGATTCAAAATTCCTTTTTTCACTATTTATTATATTTTGTAGGAAACTCGCCTAAGAATTTTGTATGGATATAATTTATTTGTAAAGAAAACATAATATTTTAGGTGTTGGAAATTCGTTGGTTACTAAATTGCCTGAAAAGTTTCAGTTCCGAATTTTGGCCCTAGCTTAAATTGAACGCAACAGGTGAGATTTAAACTCTCGACCTTTCTCCAAACCACTTTTCAACGTTTTCCTATCAAATTTAAAATAATAAAAAGCTGGAAATCTTAAGATAAAAAAGCATGAACACAATATTTACTGCTAGTAACTATCAATATTATCTGACACTAGTTTCTAATATCTATATTTTCATTTTCTAATGAAGCAACGTTGACGCATTAAAAATCGCGTTCCAACCTAACATTCAAGCAAGACATTTCGTTTCCATAGCTTCTTCACGAACAAAACTCCGTCATAACCCTTAACAGGCTATGAAAACAGCTCAATATTGATAAAAAAAATGGCTATAAACCCGCGGCGCCTCAATCGGAAGACACTAAAACTTTTTATAGCCGCGACTGAACCGTTTTGGCTATAAATAAGGTATTTTGGACGCACGCGCGATTGACACGAGTCGAACTATAAAACATATCGAAATACGAGCTGTTGCAACTAGTTCGTAAGATAGTGTTAAATGTTCTGCTTTATAGACGGCTCTCCACTACACTTTGCTGGGGTTCGTTGGATTTTACGAGATTTAAAACCTCTAGGATTTTATTTTTATATTTTTCCTCCTGTCGTTCTATTGCTGGATTATAATTAAAGTTTTATACTCTGACTGCAACTTATCATCTTTGAACTAAGCGCATCGATTTGTTTTAGATTTTGGATAAAATATTTTTTCCACTTTTTGTAAAAGTGAATATGAAACTGAAAAGCTAAATCTCATTTCAATGAGAGTTCTCGCTCTACGTTACAAATTTCAGTCCACAAAACCAGCTTTCCGTCGATACAATAAAAACCAATTAATAGTAAACAATTTCTATGACCATCAACGACAAACATTAGCCTTTCGAATCACATTAACCGTCATTATTCGAAAATTCGAATCGGGAATGGTACGTAAAACGCACGAAACATCGAAACGCCACCATAATAATACGTCAACGCCACATCGCTATCTAAACTGCGTTTGAAACGCTTCCATCAGTGTGAGGGCTGAGTGTGTATCGGTGTCTACACGTCTCCACTCTGTTGTGCACTTATTTATTATGTCCGTCTGTTCGGACGCCCGTGTGGACTTCTTTTTTTGTCTAACGATCGATAGGGTGACAATTAATTGCGATTTTGTTGTGTTTTAAGTGTGTGTTATTAGTAAGTTTAAGTAAGTAGTTTTTCCGAAATTATGGATAATTTTCATAACATTGGAGTCCAAAACATGGCTAGATTGGAAATACATTTCTACTAAAATATTACATAAAAAACTGCTAGTTTTTTTGCATACACAAATTCTAGTTACAATATTGGTATGGATCAGTTCCTGAAAATTACACACAAGTTGTATTGTCCACTGCAGTAAAGTTCAGCCCTGAAGCAATGGATTTAGTTTAAATCGTTTGTTTCTTTTTTACTATTTCTATTGATGAAGGTTGTGTGCCGGTGTCCATATGTCTTAAGACCGCTGGCACAAGCACTAATTTATTATATCTGTCTGCGGTCATGGGTACTTTTATTTGGGTAAACAATATAAAAGATTGCAGGCGTCGATTGATCGTAGCGCAGATTTATTTTACACTCCTTAGATTAAGAGAAGGCAATAAGCTAACGTTTTTTATGGGAAAGCAGCTTAGTGCTTTCAAATGTGACATGGAATCAAATAAAAAATGAAAAATATATAAAAGATAAAATGATTTTACGACCAAAGCGTAAGTCGGTCTATAAACAGAAAAATCTCAAGCTTTTATGAGTCTTAGGTGAAAAGTAGTAGGGAATTATATGCATTCTGATTTAAATATAGCCTTGTCCGAAGATACCTTAAGTCGCTTCCACCCTACTAGATTGACTCAAGAGATTGAAAGAGAAAATGGCACGTCTTTTCTCTTAAAGATATATTACTAAACAGCTCTCTGTATTTTCATTCACATTAGTACCTGCCTGACCTTTTTAGAGGGTATTTTTACACGGTCCTGTATTTCGATAATGTTTATTATAATTCAACAATGTAAAGTGCATAGATAACACTAAAACTGAATTTATAGAATAACAGTGAAGGCAATAATTACAGCCTCTCATATCGCTATCTGCCGCGTGGGCTAGGGTGACAAAGCGTCGCATGTCTGCGGACAATGTGCGCGGGACACGCGGACAGCGTGTTCACACGATCAGATTGCGCCTGCTTTATGGCACCGAACCGAACCCATTAGTACCGGCTGCTCGAATTACCTAATTAGAATTACATGGCGAACTAACAACCGGTTTTTAGATTTCGCTATTCGTGTGTCGCGATCTAGATTGTGGCGTGTGGGTTTTTAGTTGTTGGATTGGTGGGAATGATTTTAGATATTTTTATTTGCGCTGACTTTTGCGCGCTTTTCACGTTACTTCGCCGTGATAAATGCGGGAAACGTTCACTTTTATTACGGGCCTTTTGTTTTTTCTATTCGTTTGCTTTGATTTGTGTACAATGCACACGCATTTAGAAGCAACAAGTTACTCATACATGATTCAAGCCTACAACTCGTAGTTTTGTGATGGGATCAGCCTACACTGAATGTGATCTCGAGTGACAAGTGCATTGACTTTATTTCTGATATACGGTAATGCGTCTCCGATTGTTATTATTAGTCACAGCATGCGTTGTAAATTTTATTATAATCGATTTCCACTTTCATCCGATTCTCGGATCGTATAAAAATCAAACGGACGCGAACATAAAAAGTATCTTTATCCGACACAACACAATAACGTTATCGTTGAAATATCGATACAATTTCCATGATCAGTAAAATAAAATCGGACTGTCTTGACGTTTGTTCAAATTTATATGCGCGCGCGTCCAGCGCAAGATTGTCGTAAAGTTGAGGATGTTATGTTCGTTGATAAGTGCGATGTCGGGTATCGGACTGTCCCACGTGACAGGTTTATTGTGGACACCCTACTAAATGGGGTGATTCGTTTTGCGCAAAAAAAGTATATTTATGAGCATTATATTAAATTTTAAACGAGTTTTCGATTTGTTTATTATGTATCTTCAGCGATTATTAATTTATTTTTTATGATTGTATTTTTAGTATCGCCACAGTGTAGTGATGTCAAAATATGTCAATCGTTTGTTTAATGGCCGAAACGTTTGTCGACATACAAACGTCATAAAAAATAATATTTCAACATAAAAAGTTTATTATCTACCTAAATTATTTTTAATAATTTACGACACGTGTAGATATTTTTATACTGGAATTTCAAAAGCGTTATCTTAAACAAATGCTACAAGTAAATAAACATGATCGTAAATCAATAATATAATATCACTTGTTTAGTTTTTGGAAAAGTTAATTTCCCCTATCTATATCTAGCTTTTCATTTTTCAGTGTGAAAAAGATAATATTTAACTTCATAACAATTGCATTTTCATAAATTCATACAATTCCACTAATTTACTCTAAGTAAACGTGGTCTTTACCCACCTATATAATTCTGTCACTTACAGCGATATCAAAATTGTTAACGTTTTTCCAAGTTTTTTGTTCCTGTCTTCAGGTGCGTCCGGAATCCATTTATTTCTGTTTATCTGTTGACATTCGCCCGTCCGACCCCAAAATTATTGTCAAATCATCAATCACTACTCTACGCAGACAAATCCATCATTCGCTTAATTAATTTGTCAAACAAACTTGTTGAGGTGAGCTGTGAAATTCAAAATTTAGCAAAATTGAACTTTAGAACGTTCAATTTAAAGTCTAGATAAGTGTCAGCGGTTATATACAGTATGTTTGTATTTTTATGTCACAGTAAAGTGATAGTTTCATTTCATACACGGGGTGTTTACCTGGTGTTAAACGCGCAATCGATCAATGTGTGCGCCGGCGCCGAGGCGTCGCGATAACTCGATAAAAAAATGACAGGAAATCGATACGAAATATTTCCGAAAATATTATTAGCTAGTTGTTTACGCTATAATCGATATTTTAGTGTTTTTACCTGGAAGACACACCTACAGGTCTTTTATTTCCCTGAATTTAATTGCCATAATGCTACCACAAAACAGAAGTGGTTCTTGCAAAAATCATTTCTAACCTACTTTACACTTAAATCGCTATGAAACAGTTGAAGATTGCAGAATTGCTCGAAAATACTTAAGTACGTAAAATGTTATTAATAAATTATTCATAACATTTTACAATATTTTTTTAAAATAAATACTCTACTGAACGTAAGTACACTTACCATCACCCTAAAAAAAATCGCAAATCTAAGAAACAAAAGTCAAAACTTTCTATAAACAATAGCTCACGCTTCTTAGGCTCGGACCACACTGGCGACAGTGATGATGGATCGCGCGATTGTCTAGCACGGCCTATCAATCACAACCGGACCGTCGCCGGACGGTCGCCGGATCGTCGCCGGACAGACGGCGGACGGCCGGCCCGTCGCGTTGACGTCTTGATCAATCAAAACCCTTTTAACTGATGTATTAACGTGCCATTTTGATCTTGTGTGGTATTTAGATTCTGCGATATGGAATGAGTACGTGCTCTAAGTTGACTGAGTTAGTGAGTGATGATGTATGTACGCATTAGAAATATTATTTTAGTGTAAATGTACATCTTTACTTTGAGTAATCTTAGCCTACCTATCCGTCTCTATTTTACAATAGTGACAGAAAACTGCAGGTGACCTTAAACCGATTGACGTTTCAGCACTCCATTGTATTGTGTAAGCTCGCGTTGTAATACGTAACTCAAACGGAAGCTTTACCCATTATTCTCTGTTAAAATAAAAACTACAAACATCTAAAATTGCTGTGTTGTAATTTCTAGTAATAGTACTTTATTACCGTAGACTTGTAAATACTAGTAATTAATGTACTGGGTTATTAATCAGGATACAAACAATTAAAATACACTGCATTTCAACAACACATTTTTCACCCGACTTAGTATTTTTTTCACAAGTTTACGTTTCAAGTATTTCGCGCTCAATCGACTGTTACGTTCTCAAGCTACTTATTAGCTGTACTTAAGCTACGGATGTGAATAGCAACAGCAAACTTGCATTCAATAGCTTATAATTATCCTTTAGTTATAGCGTTAAGTTACTGGAATCCACATAAAAAGCACATTTTTTGTCATGCCATTATTGAACTCGAATTAAAAACATTTATGTGGCAAATTGTTCTTGCTGTTGTAATTTCTATTATTCCTGGCCAGTGCTAGACTAGCACTCTTACTCACCAATCTGTCATCACATCGCGTGCGCAAACGCAGCATCGCCATCGATCTGTTCGAAAAACAAAATTCAAACCGTTTGCGTGCGAAACCCAATTTATTCTAACCCTTCAGCCTATTTGTCAATTACACGTCGCATATCCGATTTGCCGCCATCTTGGTTCTCGTGTAAATGTCAACCGGCGGTCGACCAATTACAAGTGTGTGCAGCGCAGGCGCACGTTGACGGTAACAACGCACCGCGATACCATAAAGTTTCGAGCCATTTATAGAAGTGAAATCTGCTTCGGTCAGATCGGCTGTTCCAATTAATGCAGACGCGCGATGTCCGATAGGCTGTACTTACGACGTACGTTTATTTGTAGGCTGGCTTTGCGACTGATTTTCTAAAGGCTACCTAACGTCAAGCTGTAACTTGATAGCTTCGAGCAGGGGTTGGAGTTTTGGGGCGTATGGGCTATGTAAATAGATGGAAGAAATGTGGTTGCGATGATTAGAGAAATGGCGTTTAGTTTGGAGTACACTTGGGTGTTCGAACATATTATAGAGTTTTACTTGTTTGTTTATTTTGCCAAGCCTTTTATAGAGGTAGCTGTTTACTTCGACGATTGATTTTAGATGAATTTTCGCATTGTCTACATCAAATAGAGGCATCAGGACTACCTTATTTACTTAAACTTCTCTTAGCCCAACACATTTCCGTGCAATACTAGCAGCGAATACATAATGCACCCGCGAAATTATACCACAAGAGCATCGCCCGTGAATTACTATCAAGCTACATTGTAGGAGGACATCAGCGGGTCCGATAATTTAATGGCATCGCTCGCCACCCGCAATTTAATGTAACACCGAACAACCCCAGGGCATTAATAATTTTCTCCGAGTTCGCCCATTGTACTACCGGAGGGACACTCACGATCTTAGACATCATCGGTGCCTATCGTAATTCCACCGCATCCCATGTACAGAGCCTTCTAACTTAATATGTGCATCACGAAGCACGCGTATATGGTGCGCGCATCCCGCCCAGCCGCGGCCGGCCAATCCTATCGCGCATTTTAAATGCCGCCGCGCATTGTATGTATATCGAGTGGCCCGCGAATAAATTGAGTTCTTGACGCGCGTCACCAGCCCGCGACGCGGCGACGTCTCCGCGCGATAATCCGCAGCGGATTTAAAACCGCTTATCCCCAACACTCTCGGGCCGAGGAATCTCCCTCCTAAACCTACAAATCAATCGTACGCCCGCACTCCATAAATTAAGAGGCGAAACAATGACCCTAAATTATTGGGCCGTCTCCTTTATCGGGCGCCTCCGTATTGTTCGTTTTTTTAAACGACTCCTTACACAAATGAGACTCGGCTCGGACTTATTAGGTTTCGGTATTTCGCTCGCGGAGATCGACAGCCGCGATAGCGTCTGTGGGAATGCACGCCGGACTGACGACGCGTTCGCTTTAATTATTCGACTTCCTCGTGCGTCTGAGACAATGGCGTTAGGTGCGGATCCGGGGCGCGTGCTGCTCCGGCTAACGATCACCGGCGGGTATCTGGTATTCCATCACGGGGGACGTCGGCGCGTTATTTTTCCCCGCAGCTAGCCGTTTATGCCTCACATTAACATAAAACAAGCGGGCATGCGGCGGCCGCGTCCATATTTCTGCTACCGTCGTGACGGCCGGCCTCGGTATTGTGCGCCGATACAGATCTCTGGACGCATGTGCACGCTGCCACTGGATATTTAGAAGCTGTCTCTTAAATTCGCGTCCGCGGCGACTTAACGAGTCGCATTCTGCGTATAGGACATGCGATCGGCTATTGTCCATTTGTGGAGCGGTAATGATAATTTTGCGGAGGTTAATGCGAGTGGAGTTTTCTAAGTGGGGAGTTGACGCGTTCCATTAGGGCGGGGGATGGTTTCATAAATATTTTATTGGTTGTGAGCCGGGGCGGTTGGCGCTCTCATTACGCGGCGCAGACGCCCGAGATCATTAGTCGGTGATAAAATGCGGTCGAGAGGCGTCCTCTCTCAGAATCGGTGCATTCTTTACACGTTAGACTCGCCGAGGACCTGGCTTTTGTTTTCGCGTTCGCCACCTTTATAATTACTGGCTTTAGGGTTAATGGACTGGTTAATGTTGGTTTTGTTCGTTTGGTCCCCTCGCTTTAATTGATTGGGAATCGCCTCTTCTGTTTCTGAATTTTACATGAACGTAATTCATCATTTATTAAGGACTTTCGAGCAATTTTATCTTCCTTTGACCACCCACCATTCCATATCTTCTTATAAAAAGCTATTCTCCATACTTAAACTCAACCAAAATCATATTTTGTTTCATGTAAAAACTTAGTTGAAAAGTAAACAAAAACACTTTGCATGAAACGTTCTTAAAGCCAACCCTAAAATGCAAAGGTCGAAAAAGGAGGCAAAATCTTAGCCAGCGAATAGGTAATGAGTCTCTATCTATTCCAGTGCAATCTAGTCTGAATATCATACAGTACGTCTGAAGTCAAGTGTTCCCGACAAGCGATATGGTAATGAAACCCGATCGGAACATTCTCCAGTTAAAGATGACTCTTAATGTGCATCTAAATACTATATAAAATAGTCGGCGGGGTTGCGGACAGACGGCCGCGGAATGCGCCGAGCCATAACCATTGTATATTCTCTTTTGTTTATTAAAATAGCTTTTCTTTTGTTTTTATAGAAGCAAAGTTGAACCTGCACATATAATTGAAATAGGAACAGGGGCTTCTAAAAATGTCTGAAAGAATTCCTTAAAAAAAAAAATGTTTCGAATGTGATCGCAATTCTGATAGGATTTGTCAGTGCAACGATTATCGGCTTTAAGTAATTGTGCATATCGGTTATCTGACATGACAATAAAATTACATATTAACATTCGAGCTGTTATCACTTTAGGTAATTCAATTGGAAAATTAGACATATATCATTACTTAATCATCTGATAAAGTACCAAGTGACATATGAGAAGTACCTGACTGACGACTGCATCGATTATGTCTTATCATTATCTTGTATTACTTTTTGTTGTGGAAAGATTTTAGTTGCCTTGAAGTGAACTGACTAATGTATTTAAAATTTTAATTCAATTCTTGATTGCTGAGGAACATTGAAGTTCGAATAAAATTTCAACTATTAAACCTACTGAGTGTGATTGTGTGTGTTTTTGTGTCAAAAAGTCGTCGAGAGTATTTGAAGGATCTACCAAAATTTCAACTCAATTTGATCAATAGAACCTTAGAAAAGCTTGGAGAAGTGACTTACAAAACATCAACGTAATGGACAAACTTAAACTAAACTTAAATTTGCATCAATATCATCCATAAATGATCACATACTATGGTAAATTTCTTAAGTTTTTGCTATCTATGCTCTGCATCCTCAGCGGCCGTGTGTCCGGCCACTGGGCAGTGCATCGCGCACTCGCGCACTCGCGTTATGGTAATGTGATCGAGTCCGAAATTGGACTCTCTGACCGCAGAAGGATTTCACACACTCGGATTTATATACTGGCATATTTTAGTCGAGGGTCTTAGAATGCGAGACTATTCTAATAAGTCTGGAGTCTGGACCTAAGTGGTGTTTCGATCCGTATCTAAGAAATACGTGCGAACGACAGGCTTGATAAATAAAATGAGATTTTTATTAAAATGTTAGTTCGAGGTCTTGCCTTGTGTGATATCTCCGTCAATCTTGCTTAGTTTTACTTTACGTTGCATGAACTGCACTTTTGAATACACGGAAATGTAGAAATCCAAATCTATTGATACGATCTTGATTAAAAGTAACCTACATAACTATTTAATTTGATATTACATCTATATTATTATACCATCATTAGTACCATTATTATCAGCATCTGATATACGACATAGTAACTCTGTGAGTACGTTACATATCTTATCTTTATCCAAAAGACAGCGATTATAAACTAACACCATCGGATTTGAAAGAAAAACGGTTCCAAAGTCCAGTTCATTATTATTTCTGATTACTTTATGTTCTATGCTTCAATCGTTACGCATTCATTGTTCTTTTTAACGCTATTGGTATTATCGGCTATTATTACTAGTTCAAGCTGTTGTTAACTTATGTGTAGAGCTTCTAATGAATGTTTAACATGAATAATGATTTGTTTTTTAATGAAACTACTAAGCGTGAGGTCTCAGGGTTATTTTATAGACTAAACGTTTTTGAGGTTTTATAAGGTAGATTGGATACAATGCTTGGTTGGTTCCTTTAACAAAAAGACAAACCTTTTATTAGTACTAACAAGTGTTATGATAGGTAAGTAGACATAATTGAAAGTCGCTATACAAAACGCATGTTGAAATCTTTCAACCCCAAACCACCTTCGGCCGGTCACTTCGACAGCGCTATCACAAAATCATTTTTCATAATTGCGATTGCTCGATCAATCTTACGTCGTCGGAAGCCACTCAACCTCGCCCAGTTCCCCATAGATTTCTGTGTATTATTGTTGTTTATTTTTTGACTGATAGCCCACTAACTGACCCACTTGCTTTATCGGTAGCACACGCGATTAGACGGTTACGTTAAATACACACGAATAGTTAATGAAAATGATGAATTCTTCGGTGGTCGATGTGTATCGGGTCCCATTATCGCGTGATTGTTTTTTGAGGGTTAAGTGCCAGCCGACTTGTTATAATACCCGCGAAGGAGAAAACATGGAAAATGAAAATAAACAAATGAATTAATTAACTACGAGGTAAACCCCCATCTAAATATACCTATATTTGTAATCAAATTTCATTAGAATGGGGACGACATAGGTTATTTTTTCACTTGTCGCACAGCAGATAAAGAGTGACACAGAACTAAAATGATAACAAAAGAGTAGGTACTTTTTACCTAAATAGATTAACATGAAATAAAGCTTGCCATCAATTTATAACGATGAATGTTATATATTTGATCGTTAGGATAATCTTATGCAATTATTCAATATCTTATCAAGTATAGGAACATACGACTATTATGATCCATACGTACCTATATTTTTATCGGTACGTAAACAAACGTCACATAAACCTATTCCCTTAAACCACACTGAGTATTTGCCCTTTTAAAGCCAAGGGCAAACTCTAAATATCATAACTCTAAACCTTCGTTTCGTTACCTGAATTAAAACTCCAATAAATCGCATAAAAAGATCAATGCTCATAAATCTAAAAGACAACGGACTAAAAGGGAATAAATATCTCAAGTCCCGGTAAAGCCTTTGGATTCCAACCAAAGAAAATATCGCACCCGAATTCCGGTGGCGGTTGACGGGGCAAATGGAAAAAAGCGCGAAAACCGCGCATTCCGTAGGCCCCGCCCACGTGCGCGCGCGCTGCGAGCGACAGGTGAATGCGACGCGGGCGCAGCTGCCGCTCCCGACAAGCCGATTTGCTGCTCTGTTTTTCCAACCCAGAATATGCTTAATAAAATATTGATATACAATGGGTGGTGACACCGCGCGCGATTTCTGTTACATCTCAGACCTCATTGTAACTGCTCGTCCGCCTGTCTCTTTTTATGTTCGCTTTTAACTATGCTGGCATTTTTGAAATGCTTTTTTAAATAGCGATTGGATTTTTATGTCGGATCGAGTGAAAGGTAGCGTCGGGATGGTAGCGACTTAATGTGTTGCGCTTTCGATGGGACAATGCGCGAGGGCATTAAGGTCGCCAATGAGCCATGACCACACTCGGTGGCGCGCTGTGTTATGCTTATCTGATCATAATCTTTATGATAATGGATCGTTATTGTAATTGTGTAGGTACTAAATAATTATCATATCAATTCGTACGAAGCCAATATCTGCGTTCGTGATCGTGCTTTTACTGCAGTTAGTGATTCCCCTGAAGCCTTCACCTCGCCGGCCTCGACAGAAGGCCTCATCCATGAAAACAAACGGCTAATTACAACCGTAACTCACAACCGGACGAGTCACGAAACATAAAAAGGCAACAAAACGCGATATATCAAGTACTCACTTATCTACATACGAATATGGGTTTGTAAGTGTACACTAAGAGAAAGACATAAAACAATGAACAATGGGAGCATAAATCAGTATAATTAGTTTTGCTTGAACGGAGCGAAATCATTGGTCAAACGCATTGGAGACCCCGCCCCTGCGGAGCATGCACTGCGAGCGACGTTAGAGCGGGCGCTGCTCGGGCCGCGCGCCGCGCGCTCGCCCGCGCCGCTCAATTGGATCAAACGTAACGTTAGCAATGCGAGTGCAGATTGCTGGCTCTATCTGCACTGAAAATCTGTTAAGTGCTATTCGGGTAACTTATTTGTGTTTTTGAAGTTGTATGAGATAAGATTGCGGTGCATTGTTGTTAGGATGCATTATTAGCCTGTCTATTTGATCGCTTGGATACTTGCACATTGACTGATACTACGAATTTTCTAAGAATAATGTTTAATACAAACACACCAGCAGTAATAAAACTGGTCTAGAAATTATGATTTGGAAATCAAAGCAACAAAAGCTCACAACTGGTAGACAACTATTTTAACTAAAATGTCTAGTGTTGACATTTAAAAAACAAAAACCTGATGCTTGGGGGTCAATAATTTACAAACTTTTAATAACTAGCTATTATTATCGAACAACTTATCTACGCTACTGGGTATTAGAAACAATAATATTATGTATTAATAGACCGCTAAACTTATAAATGCCATCTAGCGGATTAAAATTCAGAGTCAAATCTGTTTGCTAAAAGTATCGAAAGCTTGTATTGTTTGCTGTTGCTACAGCACTAGCTGTGCACTGCACAGTGCGCAGTGCACACGAGTGCATGTGTCTTCCACATATTGTGCAGTGGCGACAATGTCTCGCGCTTGTTGCTCGTGTAACACGTGCTTTTTACATATCTTCGCGTCGTATTGCAAGATTTCACGTATGGTTTTTATTTACAAACTATTTTTTATCACTAAGATTTTGTTGTTAGCATGGTAAGTTTTATTTTACGCTTATCTTCGATCAAACCAAATTCTTTTACATTTAAATTTTGCCCATAATGTGAAATTATACAAACATAATTATACGACATCTTAATCTCCTCATAACAATATTTTTTTAGTATCGCATATAAACTTACAATTTATTATCCGATACTTAATAGCACCCAATCATTAATAAACACATTTCTTTGTTTCATTAGTTTAATAATACAAAATTCCATTGGATTTTACTACCAAAATATATAATACAAGATTTGTAAAATTTAAATTTATATTTACATAAGAATGTAGACTTTCTAATATCAAAGAATTAACTCTTAATTATAATAATTATGATTCTGAGGGCCCGCGGGGTCGAGGGTCAATATTGTAAAAATACTTTTATGGTAAGGTTAAGCAACGATTCGTAAGGCGTAAAGTTAGATGGTTGCATAAGAATGTGGCCTACATTAAATGGTTCCATTGATTAGTGTCACAAAGGAAACCGCATATATTTGGTTTAATTAAGATAGATGAAGATATTTCACATTCTAAGCATATCAATTCATAGCGGTATCTTTACTACGGTCAGATAAAATCTGTTGATATTAAGTAGAGCTTTTATTTAAACAGGGCTAAGTAGACAGACATGGTGACAACAGCCGGTGATGGGACGAGTCTCATAAAGATGAGATTTGGAGATAAAGTCTCGATGATAAAACCTTTTTGGTCAAAAAATATTTCTGGCTTCACTGTTCTTAATATTTTAATGCTATATCTACTACTTGTCCATAATGAATAATTCCTCTGTTGAAATTGATGCGTCCAGTAGTCCAGCCACATCATCTTTTATATAAAATTTACGAGTAAACTTTAACCTATCCAGCCTCTTAATTAAGCATGTGTCAAGTCTCATGCTGTTTTCACCACTTCCAGTAGTGATGTACCATCAAAGCGATTCATAAATAGGTACCTACCTAATATTTGGTTATCTTTTTTATAGCAAAGAAAGGGACATTTAAAAGCTGTTTGTACAGTAGTATAGTAATAGTTAATTAAAATAATCAAGCTATTCTGTTCATTAGTGGCCGAGACAACTTGCATTCTTTAACTTTGACATTCTTTCATAAAAGCCTACTTACATTATCATCTTAATTATTCAAATTAATAATTCAAAAGTATTATTTTAGAGGAGAAAGTGTTTTGTTTAACTTTGAATACGTTTTTAGTTTATTGTGCTTTGTCTTGAGTTCTTTGGTAGTAAGCGCCTTGTGCCTACTGGAAAGTTATTTAATTTTAATGCATTATTTAATTAAGTCTTACATTATTATGATTTAACACTAGCTACTCGGGCAGATTTTGTTCAATTGGTAACATCCAAATCTAAACCACCCAGAGCACCGCGCAACCAACAAAAAGAACAATCATTATCTAAATATAATATTCAAAATAAAAACTTGTAACATATAAGTGCAATATTTCATTTAAAGGGAACATATCAAATGGCGTCAATGTTTTATTTCATAGAAATTACGACACTTGTATCTTTAGTTACATTAAGCTGTCGTATCTAAAACAACAACAATTATCAACTTAATTCCATAAGAAGTGAATCACCTGATTATAACACATTAGTTGTGGACATTAAATACTATTATTTAATGTTAATTATTAGCTTATTAACAACGTATTCTAGGTGTCAAATAATTAACAATAATATCCATAAAACAAATAAAATAAAATAACAGTTCATTTATACTGTTTTAAACAATAAATATTTTTTATTGTTTCCTTCCAAATTATTATTCATAGAAAAGAAATAAATTTCGCTTGCTTAAGTTTTAAGATAATTAATGCATTATTAACCCATTTTCTAGTAAAAGAAGAACTAGAAAATCATAAAACATCAACGTAGGTATCCATAATAATTAATAGTAATAAATTTAAATGCGAAAGTTTAACTGTCTGACAGACAGTTAAGCTTTCACGTTTAAACTGCTGCGTTATTTTTCATGTATTTTTCTGTGGAGTAAGCTTGAAGCTTGAGAAAGGACACAGGGGACGGTCATATCGCAAAACCTAGTTCAAAAAAATTTACAAGTCTAATGTAGGAAAAAAAAACGTTTATTTAAATTGATAATGAAGTAGATATTTATTTCTGCGGATGAGTGGATGATATTAAGTAGATATAATAAATTAACGATAATTAACGTTTTAAGATAAAGCTAATCACATTTCAACAGCCAGTGATTTCAAGGACGAATATATATCAGTTTTGTTTTCGTCATCGTTTTACTTTAATTGTATGCTGTCTGCGTTTATTTGTTTTTATTTTGTCTGATTTTTGGTAGCTATTATTTTGCATACATACGAAATAATATAAAAACCATTTTATGATATGTAGCTCAAATCTAGTTTAACCGTCTTCTAGAAACAAGAAAAAACTGTTTTACAATAAAATTAAAACGATATAAAACGAAATCGTAAAGTACCAATGAAATATTATTCTAACCCTAAAATACCGTCCCAAAAAAAGTCAAGAAAAATCATTCACTCGGTCTTACCTACCCCATCTGTTAGCAAACATTGGTACAAATGGGGCAGGCTCTCCTGGCTAATGAAAATGATGTTCAGACATCACGGCGTTGACAAATACGGATCGCATCGGCCCAGACAATGCCCCGTCGGAGATTTTTCACGCGCACCCGTCTAATCCAGTGTAGGGGTCGGTTAGACCGATAGATTTGTCCCAATGTTTATTT
Organism: Chrysodeixis includens; assembly: GCA_941860345.1. Taxonomy (NCBI): domain Eukaryota; kingdom Metazoa; phylum Arthropoda; class Insecta; order Lepidoptera; family Noctuidae; genus Chrysodeixis; species Chrysodeixis includens. The sequence continues at coordinate 710,723 of OW796095.1, forward strand.
TGAGATGGTCGTTTTTTTAGGGTTTTTCGGTGACATATCATTATTATTTTGTAATGATGATGGGTTGATACTTAGAGTAAAGGGTTCTTCTTATGACACCTTTTTTAGTATGGGTACGTAATTGATCGAAAAATTAAGGGAAGTATTTTAGAAAAAAGTATTCTTATGATTCTGCAGTCAAAACAAATATGATATTAAATAAGACTCTCTACAGAATAATAGAAAAAATTGGCGATCAGATTGATCTTCATAACGATAAGCCACCAATTTAAATTAATCCAACCTGTTTTTGACACAGCAAAAACAAAAAAAATACTTTTAAGTTTTCTATTTATCTAATGACGTTTAGCAACTATTTTACAATTTGACAAGTCTTCCAAAAATTAGATTTAATCCGTCCGATTTTTGATAAAATCAGTGATATTTAAATGTTAAAATACGTGATATCCTTCACATTCGTATTACTTTATCGTGACATCTTGTCGAAGACAATGATGGCTTATTGGTCATAATATGCGATTATGACGAGGCTAAAATTATTAAGTATGTAAAAAATATTTTTTCTTTATAAGGATAAGCTTGCGACGGCTAGCAGAAGAACCAAAATTACTCAGAATATTAAAAAAAAATAACGAATAAATCTGGTCTACTCTACATCTCTATTTTATTTCTATTTGGTTGTTTTAAACCACCTGCAAAAAACATCCCATAAAATTTAAAGACAATAAAACGATCAAAATTAAAATCTTTTCTTTTTACAAAACATTATAAATCAGAGTTAATGGGTTAGCATAGAACTCTGATTAGGAATTGATTCTGATTTATATTAAAATCACTAACAATCAATGATTTATCTGCACATAAATCAATGGAAATAAAAGTCACGAGTTTTAACCCTCGTGTTGCCGAATTTGGTCATTTGCATTAACAACATGCATCTTAGGATATAATCTTTTTAAAGGTGAATTATTTACTCGTAGCTGGCGGCCTGATCAAAGGACTTAGTCAATCTAGACTCTACTTATGAAGATGAAGTTGGTTAAAAAATAAATATAATCAGCAGTTCATGCAAATTGCTTGTGACTTCAGTGCAGTGTTAGTTGCGCATGGCTTTACCTACAATTGCACAACAAATTTCATTGCTTTCGAACAAAGTGTGTAAAAAGTGGCATGTCATATCACAGCAAGAGTGAGCAGAAATCATAGTCATGCTAGCTTTCTGAATTAAGTATCAAAAATCTACACTAATCGTAAACTACACTTATAATTCAGCTACTCTACTATAAACACATAGCCTCATAAACCTTTTTACACCCGGATCCAGGCATCAGCTATAATTTTATAAATGAACAAGCTCGCCATTGATATTCGTCGATAACATGATTGATTCTAGATTTTGTTTCGCCGGTCGTCGCGCCAATCAATCAACGCCACCTCTTGATGGATACGCGACGACACTGGATTCATGAGAGTATTAATTTAACTTTGCTGCGACATTGATCGATATTTATGATATTAACGAGCTATATAATTATCTGTTTGTGTGAGGTAAAAGTTTCGTTGATGTGTTGAGGCTTGGCTATTTCTGTAGGTAGAGTTGTTGGTGTATTTCTGTTTATAATTATGTGTAGTGCATTCATTAAATATTTTTTGATGTACTCTCTATATTTGAGCTAACATTTGATGTAATTTTTTTGGAAAACAAAATTTTCAAAGCTTGCAGTACGCAAATCTATAGAAGCTTACGATGTTAGCAACAAATGAACAAAAAAAACGAATCTAAACATGTTAACACTACTCAAATAGTCTAAAGTAGAGCTACTTCTTTTATTTTCATATTCCCAAAAAATAGCATCCCTACAAATACTATGACATCTAACCCAAAACCGCTACGAATTACAACAAGATGTAAGTAAGTACGTACATAAACAAGAGCTCAAATAGTTGATATACCAGAGTCAACCCTCCCGCTGCGGACTGACAGGGACAAATTACGTCACTTGTTGCGCGCAGCTTTATATGCCCAATGTTTAGATACTGCAGTGTTATCATACATGTTTATTAATGTTACGTTTTGTATGAAAATATGATAAAATGGCTGGTTGATGCTGTTGTTAAGTGTGTTGGACGTCTTTGCAAAGCTTGACGTCTGAAGTTATTATTTGTCAGTTGTGACTCACAAATATTGCTCAGTCTACAATTCTATGATGTTCTAATTTTATTTATTTTGACATAGGAGAACCATTACTTACAAATTAAATTAATGCAAACATAAAACTAACTCAGAATTAGGTGACAAAAAACCCTTAAATATAACCTAAAACTGAACTACCAGCTTCAAAAAGTCCTACACAAGCTCGTATGCATATCAGAACGAAGCACGAAACCTATTCGTTTCGTCAATTGTTTCGCTTCAAAACCGTAGGCTCGTTGAGTCTGAACTGACGCGACGCACTTCGCTCTCCGACGCCGTGACAAGTTACACTTGAACTGTGTTCTGTTTGTAACTTGTTGCGTCCGTGACGTCTGTGACGTCTGGACGTCAACGATGACTCGCGCCATTTGAGGGTTGCTAGTGATGAGGCTGATTCGATTTTGTTTTTGGTATAGTTTATAATTTTTGATTTTTAAAACTTGTATGTAAACTTTGGTGTTGTAAATATTTATACTGCTACTTATATTCAACGTTGAATTATCGAATTAATATAAATTTTTCAGGTATCATTATCTAATTTATTAGAAACTTTTTCTAACTACATGAAACACATTTATAATTATACCATTTCAAAACAGTTTTCTGTAGCACTCACTTTTGTCTGTATCTTTCTACCAATAATTCTCCATAAATATTTTAAAGAAAACTTTAACTCAAAATAAAACAGCACCTCTACACCTCGCAATCTTTTCCTTCCCCGCCTTTAACCCCTAATTAGTCCAGTCATTTGGTAGTTTTACCTGGAAAGTTTTCCGGGAGTTTTGAAAATTGGGTATTTTATAGATTTCGATATGCTCTTTTCGAATTTTAACTTTGCCACCTCGTACCATCGCCGCTCGCGCCGCCATTTTGAAAAAATGGCGCCCAAAAACGGTTTTTTGGGAATATCTCCTTTCCGACGCATTTTACGAAAAAAATGTTTTCTACAAAATTAAACTAGAAAAAATTTCCTACACTTTGTGTCTTATTCACTTTTTCATAAAATCAATAGTTTTGGACGTACGAGCGCCGCAAAGTATTGTTCATTTGCACCACTACGAGTGTTTCGTATATTTTTCTTAACTGTTCTATTACTGCCGCCGGTGTTTAAGAAGTAGGTGTCAGGGTAATATGTCACTTTTGAATCGGGCCCTTTCTCTCGACTATGAACGAAACTTCAACGAAAAATTTGTTGGTAGAAGCTATATTAAGAGAAATATTTAGTTTAGACTGAATCATCAATGTACGTTTATTGACGTACAGTGTTGTTTATGTTCTTAGATCTATGGCTTCTTATACGGAAAATTGTTTTATTTGTGACAATTCACTTGAAAACCGGCGGCAGTAATGGAGCATTTTAGAAAAATATACAAAAAACACGTGGTGGTGCAGATGAATAAGTAATACTTTGCGGTGCTCGTACATCCAAAACTATTGATTTTATGAAAAGGTGAATTAGACTTAAAGTGTAGGAATTTTTTTTTAGTTTAATTTTGTAGAAAATATTTTTTTCGTAAAATGCCTCAGAAAGGAGATATTCCCAAAAAAACGTTTTTGGGCGCCATTTTTTCAAAATGGCGGCGCGAGCGGCGGTCGTACGAGGTGGCAAAGTTAAAATTTGAAAAGAGCATATCCAAATCTATAAAATACCCAATTTTCAAAACTCCCGGAAAACTTTCCAGGTAACCCCCTTATTTTCTACCAAATGACTGGACTATAATCTCTCGCAACAATATTAAACAATCAGCTATCAGGAGCGGCACATTATTCCCAGTTATCAGTCTGCTCACCTCGGTGGCGACTATCGTGAACATATGCGGCGCGGACAACTCGGTATCTGACATTTTACGAGCGCACGCCCGGGACGTGCGGTCAATTACCGGCCAGATACCGCGTGCTTATTGTGTACAGATTCAATATTGTTGCTGTAGGTTTTAAATAACGTACCTAAGCTTAGTTGTCTATGTCAGGGATGATGGCAAGGGATAGTGGTTTTGGAAATTCTAATATAGAGGCATTGACTTTTTTTAGAACTCATTTTAGACATCTTCAATAATTCTTCTGTGATAAGAGGAGTCAGACGAATAGGTAACACACCATTATTAACACTTCTTCGAGAAAAGTTGGTAGTTCAATAGGAAATGATTTTTAGCGGGCCTATAAAGATAGACAAAATTCGTTGTTCAGGTCAAAGAAAAATAAGTTGATGACAATTTTCTCTTTTACTACCTACTTTATTACTTTTGAAGTTAGTATTACTCATTTTCCTAACTAAATTAAAAATATCCACATAAAATCCCACAAACCAACTTAATACCCAAGTCACACTCAATAAATTTCACGAAAAAAACGAAATCTCGAACACGATCAATCGGGAACCGGTCGATTATAATTGGAGCACTTAATACGAAGTCTCGAAGGACAAATTCGAAACATCACGGTCACCCATCGATGGTAAGTAAGCAGGGGGCCTACTATCACCTTTAAAAGTAAGACTGCTGTTGTTGTGGAAGAGAGATGACGCTGTACGCGGTGTAAAGCGCTGTCTCGCTTGCACAAATGCAACAGTGTCGGTTTGTGCCGTGGTGGTAGGCCCCCAGGATTTATAGTGCGTGCGTGTGTCCGCGCGATTTATCGATACATGCACGAAACACTGACGTCGCGCGTCCACAGCCCGCTGATGTTTCTACTTGCGATTTATTTTTTGGTGTACGTAATTAGTGAGCCGATTGTGATAAGGTTTGCTTAAGAAAGGTATAGGCTGAGGAAAATTTTAAATGACGACACACGAGACAGATTGAAAAGATTATTCGGAATTACATTTAAAGGTGGAATAAAAAATGTTCTTTTATTTAGTGCGCTGGTGTCATCATTGATAGGTACCATATTTACCAAAACTACTCTCAAAATACCCTTACATGACACAATAAACTTAGTATTTTAAAAACCCTCTACATTAAAACTAACCCTCAAAAGATCTAATTAAACCACCAACCACAAAGCAAGCAACTATAACTTATTAAAAATTAAAATTGACCTATCAATATCGCGAAACTTCATTCAATTTCAATGCGGAATCGCGGGGACAACAAAGAGTGGTTCGCTTTGTGTCCGGCGCAGGCGACACGATAGCGCCGCGACAGCGGGACGGCGCGAGGAAATTACGCGGCGTCGCGCGACTGATTGAATGCGATCAACTTTCAACTTTGTTTAAGTGGTGAAAGAGTTGTAATTTTTATTGTTTATTTAGTTGAGATTTTTATGTTTGAAGATTTTTTTGATATGGCATGCTGAATGCGTGTGTTTATGAAATAGTTTACCTGACGCTGAAAGGTCGTGTTCAATGTATTGAGAAGCTTCGACAATTAGATCTTATAAAGAAATTTCATATCATTCTGATAAAAATGTAAAACTATGTAAAATTAATAACAGAATTTTTCCACGAATCATTCGTCATATTGATATAAAATAAATAAATCGATAACTAATCGTACCTAAGTACTCAGTATCCAATTCATCATAAACTGTTCTACTAAGCAAACTACACCAGGTCCCTTTAATCCCTATTTTAACACCAAAACTTGCAATAACAATTCTAAAACCCTTTTATAATAGAAAACGCCAGTAAATACAGATTATCATGTAAGTAGTGAGCAAACAGTAACCGCGGTTATTGCAAAACTCTTGTTATCTAGTGTTTGGATAATCGGCATCTGCTGTTGATTGATCACGTGATAACGAGTGATAACGCTCGGTAAGTGAAACTTAACGTGTGGAGTACGCACGAGTAGTTGCGAACAAAATATGTTGTCATAGAGGTACGCTTTTTTGGATGTTGACAGAAATTTGGACGGTTTTGCAAGTAATGGTTAAGAAGTCGCCAGGACCAGCGTAGATAATGATGTTTGGACGAATATTTGTAAGGGATATAGCATAAGTCGTAGATGTACGATAAATCAGGACTCAATAAATGTAGAATTCGTGAATTACTTTCTCATCAAATATTTCGAAGTCTTTTGAGAGAGATGTCTACAACCTGATACCTTCATCAAAGCTACTATGAATCAGTACAAACTAATTGTGATTGAAATAACTAAAGACGATTCTATTGCTCATAAAAATATACGCAAGCATCTCGACCGAAACTTTGAAATAAGAAAGTTCTTCGAAATTAACAATTTACCTCTAAAAATCAACTGTAAAAATTGCACTAAAATCGTTGCAAAGAATATGAAACTTAATACTGAAGTATTCAAGGTTTAGAATGGCATAAAGTTTATATTATTTCGACCCATTTAGTTGTTTGATAAAATCAAGATTCATTTTATTAAGAAACGGTTTAGTTAACGTTGTCATTTGGGAACAATTGTAATCGGTATCTATAATCGTATCGGTTTCACGGCGATTTTGGTGAAATTGATCCATTGTTTCGTCAGAAACGTGGACTCTTTCCTTTGTACTGTGACGAATGGAATGAACAAGCTTTTCTGATTCCGAGACGCTTGAGGAAAATGATAAAGGCTTTCGAATGAAAGTAATGTTATAGTTGGAACTGTGTCTGTTTTTAAGCTGGCCGATTACAATATTACTATGTGTCTTGATAAAGGTTTGATGTTTAAGTTAGGCTTTGAAAAAAAAACTTCAAAAGGCTCCAAAAAAATAACTGCTAACACTTTTTGTTGTTATCAAATTGTAAAAAGCCTCCCCTACAATGCCATAAAATGTTATGAAATTAAAATTCCAAACTTTAAATTCAAGTATTAAAGCCTAAAATCGATTGACAACACATCTCAAACAAACATATCGATTCATTACCTTCCATAATTCACAGACAATACGATAAAGGGGTGGTTTCATTAAAATTTACGTTCATAGAGCGAATCACAGTCACCTGCAGATACCCAGCGGCCTATCACTTCCTTTGATCAATTGGCTGGCACATACGAACTGTGGATAGAGATGCGCAAGGGAGTGGGTCCCACCGGAATTCGGGATGGGACCAGTCCGGGATCCACAATATTGTTTTAATAATCGTTGATCGATGCTATAATAACTAGTTGAGTTAATTTGTTAAGTGAATTTTATGGCAAGAAAAGAACGAGTTATACCAGCAGACATGTTTTGTATTGAATTATAAAACCTCATATTTGAAAGAGTTATCTTTTACATTACATTACCCAAAAACAAAAAACCTCAAAGTTCACAATGTTATTGTATCTAATTATCCTAATTCAGGTCCAATTTCCTTAATTACATTTCGGCAAATCCGGCTACGGGACTGTTTCATGCCGTCGCCCAACAAACACGGGACACCCCACCGGCGCACCACTAGCCACAGAGCGGACCGCCGCGGGCGTTTCGTCCGCAACCGCATCTTTGCCGTCCGGCACCGGATTGACACGTTGCGTTTTAATCAATTAGCGTACAGAAACGCGGTTCACAGATCAATGGGCAGTGAAATAAGCGGGCCGGCCACCGCGGCGCCAATTCGGCTATCCGGTTTCAAATACGTTTTTTTCCGATGCGTTTTTCGGGCAGACAATAAGTTCATAATCGGTTGTTCTTTTTTTCGTACCGCGGATTTTCGTTACGCTCAAACGGGCGCTTTGTTTTAGATATTAGAAATGTGTTTTTGGCTTTCGTGGCTCATCAATGTTATTTTGTTAGTTCATTTATTTTTCTCTTGTCATCATCAATAGACGATGATTTTGTGAAACTGATTTAGTTTACGACTATTTAATCATAGTCGATAATTCAATGATTTTGGATACTGACCAAATGTTATGAAGTTTATATAAAATACTTGTAACCAACCAAACTAAGTACGTAAAGCTCCAAAAGTCCTCGAAGTTAGTCCCCAGTGAGTCGTCGCCGCCATAATCTATGAGATCATTTGCGAAAATCGCTCAATGTGATGGAAATTCCTCAAAATGACGAGAGCCATCATCAACCGTCTGAATGTTATTAAAGAACGCATAACAATAAATAGTTATTGCCTTCCTTATTACAAAAAGTCCAGAAGATGATGGAAATAACGAGTTAATCACAATTTACTCGATGCTTCTGACAAAAAGAACAAAGACTTTTGATGTTTGGGACAAGAAGTGTGGTTTGCGCTGTATTTTCGTCATTTTTTTCATAGAATTTATTAGAATCGCTTTAGCTAGAAATATAATTACAAACTCATAGCTTTTAAAGGTTTTGAAGCTGGACTGGCAAAAATTGTACCTTGTGAATTATGAATACAGACGAATTTTATCTTGTTTTTCATCTTAGGTGCTAAGTTTTGCTATAGTCAACCAGTCCAAAACGGCCACCGTCAATCACGCTCACTATCAATAGCTAATGAGGTGACTTCTTCACAATCCGATAAAACCCTTTAGGTATCATTATTAATTTTATCAAATTTTTCGTTCCAAATTATGTCAGTTGATATCAAAGAACATCTGATAATTGTTACGATAGTTAATACATTTTTGACGAGGTCTTTGTCTCAATGCAGATATAACTTGGGCAGTTACACAAAGTCTTGTAACAAAATCTCAACCTAATCTTCTATAGCCAGAATGTTTTTCGTAGAATTACAATAATTAATTAATTGTTACATTATCTCAAAAATCTGGTGTTTATTATTGATACTGCATTGGGAAATTCCTAATTATATTACGTTAGACTCGTTTACTTAGCGCTTATCTTCTGTGACTAACGCAGGTATATACAATCAATCAATCAATAATTATCGATCACATGGCTTGCGCAAAGTCCGATGGCCCCATTACAATTGTATTTTCCTCATTTATACTTTTTATATCTATCATATCGCCGATTATTACATTTAGATGATGAACGATCGCAATAAAGCGATACAGTTATCTGTTACCTTTTAAATCAACCTAAATACGGTTTTAAAATGTCTTTATTATCATGATTAATTTGTGTATTGCTGTTTTGTTTTTAATATTAATTGGCTGTATCTGAATTGTCGTCTCATGCTTGTTTGTCTCCGAATTTTTCCATTTGGCTCACATGACGACTGAAGCGTCGATAGATTATATTGGTGCATAGTTATTGATTTATCAGCTGATTGGATATGTCATATACACATGGCATGACTCTTTTCCTGTTTTTCATTTTATGACCAATTATCTTATCATTGAGATGGTACGTAGAATTCTTGAGCTTTCGCACTTGCTAATTAAGGTTTAAGCCCCAAAACTAGGTGATAAATCATTTTTTAATCAGATTTTTAATTTGTTGTAAATTGATCAATATCGTATTTTATTCTTAAGTTTATATCCATTTGAGTATAGATAAGATTTTTAGTGTTGATAAAAAATAGGAGACACTAGAAGTTTCCTCATCTTTTAGTCTTTCCAATCAATCTAACGAAATCTTCTCTTTTGCCCACAGAAGAAGAGACCAGTCCAGAAAGCGGAGTGAAGGAGCGTGGAGACCGGGGGGAGAGGCAGGAGGAGGGAGAGGGCGAGGCGTCCCGCTCCGAGTCCCCCGCGTCCCGCACCTCCCCCGTGCCCGACGAGCGCGACGACATCGAGCACAGCATACCAGCGACTCTGATCCAGGATCCCAATGCTGAAAGGTGAGTTACTGCAAACAGTTCTAAAGATAGACCAGTATGAAGTTTCAACTGTCTTATAAAGTGTTAAATGTGGTACTTTTGGTGTTCAAGCAAAGAATGCAGACATTTCGAAACATTTCGAAATTATTTCCTTATTATGGAATGATACGATGAAAATAGTTACTGCAGTTATCATTTTAATCTATGTGTGTTTTAAATTTAGAATTACTGATAATGTTATAAAAAAAATCACGTGTCACAGTGCTGACAATTGACAATCACTCCTCAGTCTAAAAACGTATTCGATATCTGACTTAGCACTCTTTCAAGACTTTTATGGAAATTGAACCATAACGAACATCTCTCGAATACAACAGACCCATTCATAATACCATTGTCAACACGGAGGTCTGCACATCACTCCATGGTGTCCACTTTAATGATCCCATTGTTTTCACTGATCAGTCGACAACGACTGTCCACTGACAACACTCCTTACTCCACCAACTTAAATTTGTAGCCATAACCACTTTTAACGTTATAGCTGTAAAGCTGAAATTGGATTAGGCGATATCCCAACTTATTTTGGTTTAACACTCTCATACCTACTTGAAACAGATCTAAATTCAACCTTATTTGAAGTTTTTAAAGTTGAATTTGAAATTGATAATATGCAAGAGCTGCTTGGTAAAGATAGAAAAATGAATGGATTCGTCAGTGACAGTTATAGTGGGCCGGACAACTAAAAATGATCCAAAATTTCTAAAATGACGCTCCATCAATTTTTGTTTTGAAATGCTTTTGGATTTATCGATGTTAGATGAAAGAATGATTGATGTGTCGTTAGTAAGGCCATATACCACACAAGACTTTACCGTAAGAACTCTAAATGTGTAATCCATACGGTACAGCTTGCAGCTTTGGACGATAACTTTCTATGACAAGATTTATCTCATAAGAGGATGTCATATAAATCATTAAAAATGGACCAATGGGCAATCAAAGTTTGACTCACTTAATTTTTGCGTCGTAGGTATAACGTCTTATATCAGATGAATTTTGATTCGCTGGCAAAATACAATACCGAACATTTAATATGATAACAACGGCTACGGGAAATTAAAAATCACTCAATCACCTTCCAAATACATAGCTTATCACCCGATATGTCTTGTTTCTCCAGATTATTAGTAATTATTAGAATTGATTGATGTTTTTATTGAGTTAATCATCGCACCAAGGTCGTGATAACAGATTAATATCAAAGACGGATACGTTTCATAGTAAGGGATATTTATCATTCGAATGGAATTTATAAACTACGTGCGCTGTAGACATTTTTAGGTTTTTTGAAGGGCTGTTTCAGATCATCTTAGTTTTTCAAAATAAATTGTTATAAGATGTGGAAAGAGTATTTCGATAAAAAATCTGTTGATAAAGGGATCTGGTATAGAACAATGCAGTGTGAGCCTCCCCGTATTCCCTGGTTTGCCAATATTAAAATAAGTAAGAAAAATATTGTAATTGCACATAGAATAAGATCTGGACACATTCCACTCAACAAGTTTGGATTTTTAATGAAAAAAACAAGTAGCCCAAACTGTGAAGTTTGTGGGATTATTGAAGATGTCCACCACTTGTTGGTGGAATGCGTCCGATACAAAAGAGAGAGAGAACTATTAATGAGTGGATTAAATATTAACGTTTCAGAATTAGGGTCTTTTCAAACTATTCTTTCAAAACCATACAGTGAAAATGCGATTAAAATTTATGAATTTGTGGGAAACTTAAAAAGAACGTAGTATTTCTCTCTTGATTTAGGCTTTAGGGTACGATGAGGCTGACATAGTCTTATTGATTAAATGCCTCTTAATAAAAATAAAGAGAAAAAAAAAAAAAAAAAAAAAATCTTAGTTTTCGTGTGGTGTCCGGATATAAAGAATAGCGCTACCCCATATCCTCCACTGGGTGTCGTAAAAGGCGACTAATGGACCTTAAGACCTAGTGCACTGTACCAAGCACCTTCTTGGGTCACCCGAATGGTGGCGGGTAAACCACCAACAATCGCATTCCCAAAGAGGGTTAGTGTCAGCCAGGCGGCCGACTATAAAACCATAGCCAAATCCATTAGCAACATGTTTATAAAAAAAACATGTTGCGCCGACCCCAAGTAAAATGGGATAAGGGCAGGAAGATGATGATGATGTTTCAGATCATCTTAAATCAGTTGTCACTTGTGCAATAGTTAAGACCGTTTTAGTGTATATTAGTCGTAAGTTTTCTTTTATTTTCTCATAGTTTTTTGGGCACAGCATTTTTTTTCTTCTATAATAGGTATCCTGTGGATAGTTAGGTGCGACAAGCAAAAAAAAAAGCTCAGAATAATTTGGTAAAGGTAAACTAAGGAGACCTTTAGAACCATGTATCTCGTACCACACATAATGTTACACTGTCAGTTTTTATTAAAAATACACTCGTAAATAAAGGACAAATGTCGCCTTTGTTTGAAATGTTTAGAATAGAACATCACAACATTGAAGACAAAAGGAATATTCAAACAAGACTGTTAATTTATTTCATTAACAATGACGGACAAACATGAATATTATTTACTTACATTATTACGTTGATTTATTTTATTAGGTTACCAATCATTAATCAGAATGTTTGCGAATCGTAACGAATTGATATTTTATAGACAGCTGGTAACCTATTTGCTTTTTTATTTAATTACGTGTAAGTGTCTAGCGTCGCAAATATTTATGTAACTCAAGTATTATTCATTTGAAATTGAATAAAAACTAATACTTGTAAAGAGGTTCTTCTAACTATCTCGTGTGGCATTAATTTTGACCCTTAGAGGAAAAACTTAATGGATCTTCACAATCACGTTTGAAATTAAAATGTCTCCATAAATCCAAAAAACTCCAATATCATAATCAACTCGGAGACATCATTAACATGTTAATTATATTAGAAATCTTTTATTTCAAATCTTTATCGTTCGTCCATGCAGGTACCACAAAAACAAATTCGAATGCAGTTTTAAAATCTTAAGTTACACAAAATTCAGTCTTAAGTGTAGATGCATAAGGAGTGTTGAGTTTTTGGAAAGTGAAGGTTCAAGTTGGTCGTGTAGCAAGTCTGTTCAATCAATGTCAATTAGTTGCACTGAGGTAGCGTGATCAATCATTTTGAGGTTCTAGTGCCTTGAAGTTCTATTGTTTAGATTTTAGATCTACTGATTTAGTTCGTGTGTTGGTATTCGCTAAAATGTATAAAAACACTAGTTCCGGTGGGACTGAGAACGATGCTGAGTAATTTTGATGGATTGCCTGCGCAAATATGATTAATTTAGAATAACTTCTGGGCCGGTTTAAATCACTTATACTAGTATAAGCCATTGCAGCTGAATAGCTAATCGCAGTAGTTCTTTCCTTCATCGAATAAGGTTTATTGATAAATTACGAAAAGTTGATTAGCATCACTTATGACAAAGACACATAGCCAGTTACCTTGAAAACCACCGAAAGCCATAGCGTTATACCGAAGCATGTGGTCTGGTGACAAGGGCAATTTTTCTTTTGCAATTTATGTTTCTGAATTATGAGTGGCATCTACAAGTCTATAATTTACTGTTTAGTGCCGATGGTCATCTATCGTGTTATAAATAGTGTCAGCTAGTGTGACATTAAGCAGGTGTTAACCCTCATTGTTTATAAGTGAATGTGCAAATATCACTTGCTGCACCATACTTTTATTTAAATTGTCACGAGTTTCGTTATTGGCATGGCTCTCTTTCGTGCCATCATCATTATTTAATACATCATGGTCTTATGGCTTTGTGTTATTTATTGGTATTCTGAGTGTTCAGTTCGCTTTTAGACTGACATCGAGTTTTGTTTTAGATGACTATTACTTATTCCTTTCTTTAAATTTCAGTATTTACGACTAAACATCATTACCTTACTATGTTGTATTACTAGATTCGGGTTAAAAATCAAAGTATGTACATTTTCTAATGATTATACTTTAATAGAATACATGTACTAGGATTAGTCAGTGTCCGCTATATTACTCCTCGAAAATAGAAAACTAAATAAAAACCTTATTTGTCTTCATTATTTGCCTTGCAGCAAGTTTCTCTGTAATTCCAATTCGTTGTTCTCTGTTCCTCGTTTTTTTTAATTGATTGTTTAACGAATTTTAATTGACAGTTTCTATTAAATTTTATCCTAATCTAAAAAGGTTTAGAACATATCTATTTAATTTGCGCTCTTTTACAAAATATTGTTTCTTCATTAATTCCAACGAGCTCTCTAATGTCTGGTATCGAACCCACTGCAATTTTATTACCACGAAGACATCTGTGTCAGTTATAAAATTCGCTTTGTTACTGCGAAATTATTCAAACGATGTCAGGTGTCCCCCATACATCGGCCCGCACTATGCACACATTGACGCATAAAACCGCTCTGTCCTAATTCCTGCACATCAAAACGGCCACAGTCTAAAATACATCCCACTAACATTTTTATCATCTGTCGTTACATGTAGAAAAATAGCCTAGAATTCTTTTGTTTATGTCACAACCCACTCGGGGTTATTTTAGTTCGACGTAGAAGAGAGACGGCGCTAGTTGTCACATAAATACATGTGATTGATTGACCCGCAGCCGACTAATGCTCATAGGAAGCAATAAACAGCTGTGCGATTCTCCTATTAAAAACTTTATAAAACTTTTGGGGACTCGAACAAGGTTCTGTCAAATCACTATAACAGTTGTTTAGATCGGAATCGTTGATAACATTTAATTCGAGATCGTTCAGTGATAATAGAAACAGTATTATGGACTGTAAAACTGATAGTACATTAGTTTCCGGGGATTAACGGAACAAGATTTCTTTGCTTTGTTAATTTATTTATTTAGACGACGTCCTGTCATTGCCGTTTCTACGACTGACATTTATAGTATTGTCGTTCGGAAGTGTTCTAACGTTTCCTTGCGTAAAATAAAATAAACATGAGAAAATATTTTTCCCTTTGTCAAAGCAGGAAATCTGTTCGTGATACGCGTAAATCCGTCCGCGTCCCCTGTCTGTCCGTGAGTCGTTAAAAGGACTCGTCTCGGCGTTTTGTTAACGCGCCATTTCCTTGTCATCGCCGTCAACCCTGTCTGGGTAATCTTCTTTAAGCCTCGAGACTTCAATCTACCAAGCAGAGCGCGCTTCATAGTTGCAGTGCTCTAACTACGTAAATGGAATTCCGTAAACAATCTCGTTAAAAAGTTATTGCGCCTATTGGCCATCAAGGATGTTCTGTACATTTTTCATTGGTGTTACGACTGTGACTCAGCTATGCGGAGTAGCTCCGCTGTGTCAGTCGCCTGTCATCGGAACGATCGCCCGTCACTGCACGTCCACCTCGCGCATCTCACGCACGCTTGCATTACGCAGCGCCACCCCTCGAAGCGGAATACCGATAGCCGTCTCTCTCTTTCGCTTCGTGTGGTTCGTTCCGCCAGCACCCGTCCTTCTCTAGCGAGGGGCGTGCGGGGCGGGGGCGCTGCAGGCGGGTCGTAAATCACGCGGCATCTCATTCCACGCGGGACCGCCGCCGCCGCCGCAGGCACCGCGCACTTCCCTCTCGACCGCCGGCATCGCGGCGCGTCTTTCGCGACGTGTTTACATTTTCAACTATTTTTGGGAAGTCACAATTGTTGTCTAGTAACAAAGTGTTATCAATAGAATCAGTGTTGTATTGATGGATCCGCGAGTTTTTCGTCGTTGCCAGTTTGGAGTACTTTGAAAACATTTCGTCTAAAATGATTGTCGAGCCCGACCACGTGAGGTAGGTTTCATATTTGTTCAAGTGTTTTATTGTTTTTGTGTAATTCATCATGGTTCCTATTGTTTTACCATCAATTATTACAGTTTGTTTCAATTTGTTTTTGGACACCCAAACTTGTAATTTTTACGTTCATGTCAGAACAAAGTTACACAAAATATTTTCTAAGTCAACTATCTTGATGTTTTTACAAATTATTTGTGTTTTCTAAATGGAATCCGAATATTTATTGATTTCTAGTTTTTGTGCATTCGTTTTCGTTATAAATTTCATTTATGAAGTTCGAAAATGTTTGTTGCACTTGCAAAGTTCCCTCAGAGTTTTAAAATGTCTATGAATTCCAAGTGATGATTCAGAAATTTTACTGTTTTATAAATCAAATAAATAAAATTATTAATTCTGTCTATACTTTGTTTGATCCTTATATGGCAAATTGTGTTTCGTTGAACTTCAAAAATCCGGTGAAGTTATAATAAAATGTCATAGAATTTCCTCTAACATAATTCATCTTTCTCTGTTGGATCACCCGTTTGGAACCTGTTTGCATTATTTTGTTGTATACTATATTTCTGTCTCATAAATAATCGATAAGTAGTGTCATCAATATCATGTTCGTTATGTTTATCAAATTTGATATCATCACGATCCCTGTATGATTGTTTTATAATATTATTGATTTAATATTTTAATATATTCTACACGCCATAAATGTTGATTGTTAAATTTTATAGGTGCTATTAATATGACTTCTTTGAAATCGAATTGATTATTCATGTCTCAAGACTTGACCTATTTGTACCCAATTTACCTTAGATTAATATTAATGTCGTATGTCATCGGTGTTTTTCCTTTTGTACCAGATCAAATACATAAATATATTGTCAGCGCGTCAACTTTGTCAACGTTATGTTTTTTGATCGTATTGTCATCATTAATTTAACAAAACAAAAACCCGCAAGGACACCCGAACATCGAGCTATAAAGTTTTTTTAGATCGGTATAACCCATTAGTGTGTCTATTTGCTATTCACGATCGAGCTATTAATTTATTAAAAATGGCCATTAAAAAAAACTTGCATTCGTTTTGTTTACCGTCGATATTTAAATGTCGATAACCGGTTTAAGATAACGACTAGCTGAGACAGAGGTGGCAATTTTCGCTAAGTGAATTATGTCGGTCATTCTAACGTAGCGTCACGATTTTGTCCCCAGGGAGAGCCCGAGATGTCTGTCCCGGGAGTCGTCGGGAGCGCCGCGCTGTCCCTCGAATGACTCGGTGTACTCGAGCCGCAGCGGGGCGGGCCTGCCCCTGCCCGCGGCGCTGACCGCGGCGCTGCCTGCCGCACTGCTGCCGCCGCACTCGGCCGCTGTGGCCGCCTACCTGGGAGCCGCTGCCGCCGCCGCGGCCCAACAGCGCCTCCTAATGTCCTGCCATGAGGATATGACTGATTCCGATCGTGCTGACGCCGTTCTTGACTTTAGCACTAAGCGTAGCGACTCACCACACGATGATGAGGATAATGATGATGCTGTCAATCTTAGTAAGAATGAAAATGGTCCGTTGGATTTGTCAGTAGGAACTAGAAAACGAGGCCCTGAGGACTCGCCATCGCCAGTCCCGTCCAGAAAAAGTTCTAGGCCGTCAGAATTCAAACCTAGTCCCTCTCCGTGGTCAACACCTGTAGCGCCACACCTGCCATACTTTGCAGCCGCAGTTGCTGCAGCTAGCCTGTCTCCTAAGGGGGGCGTCCCATCCGATTGGAATGGCAAACTAAAGCACGGAGCGCCTACACCGAGCGATGCATCAAAAGCGCTAGAGAAGATGAGCGAATTGAGCCGTCTGGGAGGCGAAGAATTGTTCCGATCAGTACAAAGTGCCGCCTTAGGCGCTGGCTTAGCACCTAACGCAGCCGCTCGTCATTCAGCTTGGCAATCGCACTGGTTGAATAAAGGCGCTGACCAAACTAAAGACGTCCTTAAGTGCGTATGGTGTAAGAAGAGCTTCAATTCGCTTGCAGATCTAACAGTACACATGAAAGAGGCAAAGCACTGCGGTGTAAATGTACCAGTCCCACCGTCATCAGGTGCTCCCATGCCACCTTCCCTACAGCCGCCTTCCAGTTCGCCTTCTACTCCGTCTCACAACTCGTCTTCTTCGAGCGGCTCATCCAAACCGAGCCAAAATGATCTAAACATGCTCATTAAGGAAAACATGCCAATTCCTAGAAAACTTGTTCGTGGTCAAGATGTCTGGCTCGGCAAGGGAGCAGAACAAACTAGACAGATATTGAAATGCATGTGGTGTGCCGAAAGCTTCCGCTCGCTCGCTGAAATGACTAGTCACATGCAGCGTACTCAACACTACACGAACATCATATCGCAAGAACAAATTATTTCTTGGAAATCTTCGGATGACTCTAGCAAGGGCGGATCTAACTCAGCCGCCCCGGGCGCGAACAATGCTGTACCACCCAACACAGGTACCAGCAGTCACGTTAGCGCCGTCCTTACGTGCAAAGTATGTGACCAAGCATTTAGTTCCTTGAAAGAATTGAGCAATCATATGGTGAAGAATTCTCATTACAAAGAACACATCATGCGATCGATCACCGAAAGCGGTGGAAGAAGACGTCAAACGCGAGAAAAGCGAAAGAAATCTCTGCCAGTAAGAAAACTCCTTGAATTGGAGAGAGCACAGCACGAGTTCAAAAATGGGGAAGGTAACGGTGTACCCATGGGTAAACCAATTCGAGATTTTGGCTCTGGTAGCCGAATCACTTGCGAAAAATGCGGTGATAAAATTGAGACTGCGGTATTCGTCGAACACATACGACAGTGTATAGGTGCGCCGATGTCAAATAGCCAAAGGAACTTTTTGAAGAGCGCGCTCTTGTCCAACAATATTATCCCACCAGACGTACCCGGCCACATCACTCCGACTGGCCGGGATGGGCGTAAGAGCACCAATGAGGAACTGCCGTCCCCGGGCTCCGCACACCATCGCTCCCCGTCCTCCGTGAACGATTCCTCCCCGAGTTCCAAAGACCCAAACGCGAGCAATGACAAAAGCTCGTCGCCTTCGGTACTCAATGCCATAGAACAATTGATAGAAAAGAGTTTCGATACCCGATCGCGGCACACCGTACCTGGCATGCCAGGAGGCGCTTCACACGCTCCTATTGGTTCTAGCATCTTGAAACGATTGGGCATAGACGAAAGCGTAGACTACACTAAACCTCTGGTGGATCCCCAGACCATGAATATGTTGAGGAACTACCACCACCAGCAGGGGTATGGGCGTCGTGAGCGCAGCGGCAGCGAGTCTAGCTCCATGTCCGAGAGGGGTGGAAGTAGAGTGGAATCCTTGACTCCTGATAGGAAGCTCGACTCTTATCATATGACTCCTCGCACCACTCCTGATACTCGCGGGTCTCAAACACCAGCTTCCGAAGACCGCCCAACTGAAGTCAGGATAAAACGAGAAGTCGAAGAGGAAGAACGTGAAAATGGAGTTGACTTGAGCAGCCAGCCCGTGCGGGTGAAGACTGAGGTAGACGAAGAGGAGGAGCCACCGCGGCCTAGTAGCACCGCTGAAGAGGATGTCAAGCCTGTTGTGGCCAAGCGCGAGAGCGAGGGCCCCAGCCCTGCGGCCAGCCCGCGCAGCCCGGCCAGCGACCGCTCCGGCAACACACCCGGCGCTGAACGCAAGCCTGCCTCCAGTTTAGGCGCTTTGTCCTCCATGTTCGATAACCTGGCTGGAGGCGGATCCTCCGGGGAACCAAGCTCTTCCCGCAGAGGTGGTAGCCACCCTTTAGCGGCATTGCAGAAACTTTGCGACAAGACTGAGTCGAACCCTTCCCGCGCCCCGGCCCCTGCACCCTCTCCTGCCGGGCCTCCCAGCATCCTGACATTCAGCTGGGCGTGCAACGACGCCGTCGTCACTGACTCTATCATGAAGTGCGCCCTGTGCGATACTCCGTTTATATCGAAGGGCGCCTACCGACACCACCTGTCGAAGATGCACTTCGTGAAGGACGGCGCGCTGCCGGAGCCGGTGCCGCTGAAGGCGCCGGCCGGCGCGGCGTCGCCGGGCGCGCACAAGTCCGGCTCCAACGCCGCCTCGCCGCAGGACCCGCGCAGCCCGTCGCAGTCGTTCGACGAGAGCCCGCACTCCAAGTTCCTCAAGTACACGGAACTGGCCAAACAGCTCTCCAGTAAGTACGTGTAGGCTGGAGCAGCAGCCAGCAGTTGTGATGATACCATATCTTGCTACGTTAAACCTTGCTAGGGTTAGGTCGCAGCCGCGACGCTAAGTATTTCGAAACTCTTTGCCAATTTAATTATTTAGGTAATTATTGTTAGATTTCACCGCATAGATCGGTTAGTGTAATAAATTAATAGCGACTTAAGTATACGCCAAACGTCTTACGTTCGTTTTAGGTATTAAGAGAATATTTTCAAAATATTGCCTTTAGGTGATCGGTTGTTGTAAGGGCGGCAGAGCCCGTGGCTTATCTTCCACACTACATTATAATTCCATTTCGATAAATGTAAATATAAGTCACATTAAGTCATAAAATACGATTCGATCTCTTTTGTAAATGTATATTTTTTGCTAATTAATTCTTTGAAAAAAGATAAATCGTGGAAATTAGTTTTCTTGGATGACAATTCGCCTTCCGCATGTGATTCGTCTTTCGTGTGTCGCGTAGTGGCGTCGACTTCAGTATTTAACAGATAATTCGTTGCAATATCATTTTTTTTTCGTGTTACTTAATTTTTATGTAAATCAGAGTTAGGGTTAACGTGGTTAGTTTATGTATATTTTGATGATTTTTCTTGTTTTATTTTGTGAATTTAAGAGGTCCGTCGATGCGTATAATCTCGGAGATTCAATCTCATTCGTTTCTGTTCGTCTTGTACATACAATTCGACATAGAATGCAATATAACAATCTCCTTAGTGTAAATTTTGCTATAGGTATGCTCTCCACGCGAGGATGCTATTTATTATTTAGTGTTAAGTACATAATATTAGGTAAACTACATCTGTGAACAATTGTATACCAATATACCAGCACATTAATCGGTTGAACATTCAACCTATATTTAAAAGTGATACATATACATTTTTTTCGTTGAAAGGAATGATAACATTCGTATACGTTTAGAGCATAAAGATATACCTGATATATCTTCCAATTTGTAACGACAGTTATACGATGATGTATATACGGTACTTGAGAGTGAAGATCCTCTTTTATATTTAATAAAAATATTGTAAACCGTCTAATGTAAGTTTCAGACGATATCAACAAAAAAAAGTTCGATTGTAAACTGAATATTCGCGACACTGATTCCATTACCCACTCGATGTATACGACACTTCTGATGGAATATACAAGTTTTAAAATTTAATTTCCTATCTTATTTTTTGATGTTGTATAAATTATATTTTTGAAAGTTACGAATATTCAGTAAATAATGTTTAAAATCGATAAAAAATTGAAATCGTAAATAAAACTATCATTTTAACGATAATAATGAAACATACGACAAATATTATGTATACGCTAGCTCTGATGAGAAATTTTTGCTCATTCTTAAGAAAAAAAAGTAAAAAAATGGTGTTGAAATATTGATTTTACCAAATTTAATAATCTTATTTAATATTTTATGTTGTATTTCAAAATGCAATTAAAAGCTCAAAGAAATATATATGTTACATACTTTAAATGTTCCTTTTATTTATACAACCTCTCCCGCTACATTCCAAGTTTACACTCAAACATAATGAGAAGACCAGTTACATGACTGCTGCAATGACATGGGGTAAATAAAACACAATGCTGTTGACAATATCCTTGTAATAAATCCCACAAGATTCAAAACGTACTTACTATGTATACCAAACAACTCTCTCTCTCTAGTGTATGACAGCGCTCTCTATCGAAAAAATATCGAACAACTTGTCTTTGAAATTTTCTTACCAGTTTGCAATAAAGTTTTAAAAAAATCACAAAATCACGTTCAGTCGTGTACATTGATAGACTCTGGCAATTATTTTAAAGTTCAAATTGTAATAACTAACTACCACAGAAAGATATACACATACACATTGCTGATACATTGTCACGTAGCTCATGAAAAATAAAATGTTTAAAATTCCTGAAACAAACCTTAAGTGTGGGGTTCGAATCCCACTCCAAAACATAAAAAAGAATCGATGAAAAATAGACAAACAATCAGACAAAACTGTTTTAGTTACTTCATGATCAATATCTGGAGACTTCACGCCTATTCGCCAGCGGAGTAAGTAGAGAAGCATTTACAGCAGAATTTCCTATAATTGAAGACTTTCAAAGTAATCTTGCTACACGACTTATTTGTAAGTATTATGTAAGTATCAGAGCACGCTTCTGATAGAAGGCTATGAAAATTACTTTTATAAAGGGATAGTTCAGGTTAGTATAGAAATCAATACCCAATAGCCCTAACTAACAAAGTTGACAATTCACTTTTTATACTAGGTATATCCAAAAAAAAAAGGTTCAGATTTAAAGCACAAGTAGGGGGCACACTGCACAAACATGGATCAGAATATGTCGTAGTTTACATCAACATGAAAATTATTTTAACTTCTCATTAGAACTTTATCCCAGCCCTATAAGCAAGCTTAGTGAGTGACCGACAGACTGTTATTAGAAGTCTCGTTCAGATATTTATGTAACAAGCCACTCTGCTTAAAATATATATTACACCAAAACACATAGAACCCAAACAAGGAGGTGGCTTTACTTAACATCGAGCCTCAAACACCGATGAAAAAGGCTAAACATCAGCAATTAACCAGTCTTAAAACACGTCTTGGTAACCGCCTCTAAATCTGTCGGGCCCCGAAATCACTCAGCGAGACGTCTTAACTCCGCGAAACCTCGTCTTTATCACCGTAATGACGTCATTCATCGCAGTTTACGCACCTCTCCTACCAACAAACACATTTACGCATCGACAGAATACATTTAACGACATCCATTGACTCTCTAGAACGTGAGTACAGTTTAGAGTGGGGAATGAAGCGCGTAATGGATGGGTCGGTAAGGGATACGGTTGAGTGAGTGCTGTGACAGACGGCCCGTCAGTCAAACCCTTGAAGGCGAGTATTCGTCGCTACAGGTAAAGGAAATACACGAGCGGGTGTTGCAGGCAGACCCGCGGAAAATGATCGAGTGGAAAACGATTACCTAAGACAAAGGTGGTTTCATATTGCATAGAGTTTTGTTACACATTTTGTCTTTCCAATTCTACACCAGAAAAATAAAACCAACGGCAACCTATCGGTCAAAGTTTATGAAATTAAATAATGGAATACTTACTCTGCTAAGAAAACTTGTCTTAACTAATTTCTGAGACGATAAAACATTTCTTAAACGATTGCCGAATGTCCAAAAAATAGGTCTAAAATCAAAATCAATTTAGCTACACGTCTCCGCCGCCGCTCTACCGCCGTACAACCAGCTCGGCATCCCAAACAAGACAAACGTCCCCCGCCCCCAGACCGCTGTCTGTCATTCCACGTCTAATAATGGTGACTAATTAAAATGACATTTTGTTTTATATCATCAAATTAATGAATACAACCCCCCTCCACCCCCCTCGCCCGCCCGCCGGGGTGCACGTTGGGGTACCATTGCCCGCGATTTACGAGCAACCGAGATGGATAGCATGATTTATAGACTATTTATCATCTTTTTATGGCATCCAATGAAATAATACTGTGTTTATTTTTTTCCCCGACTTTTAATTATAGTGTTTCTGGACAGTAAATTCGCTTATTTATTGTGATTGTCGGATAGTTTTAAGGATGTTTAATTATTTTGAACGTTATTTACGGTCGGTTTTCGGGTCCCTCGAAAAAGGTACACTAATAAAATCGTTATAGAGTTATGGGTTATGATTTTTAAATGTATGGTAACATCTGTGGATCAGAGTCTATCGCTGTAGATATCATTCCGGTGATGGGAAAATGTATCACTATTGGGATTGGTTTTAGTTTTTGTAATTAATAGTTAAATCATCTAGTCGATTTTTTTTCTTCTATTGAGCAATCTTATAACATCTTTTCTTTAGGTGTTTCACGTGTAGACATAATGAAGTTTATAATATGGATTATGAATAAGGAAAATTTGTAGCGACTTGTGATTAAGTTATAAACGTAATTATCACACTTAGTAGTACCCAGTCTGTACTTTCCTAAGTAACATTAATACAAAGAAAATTTAGAAAATCTCAATTTCAAATTAAAAAAACCTTCAAAACCACTAGTTCTAACAATTTCCTTGACCC
Organism: Chrysodeixis includens; assembly: GCA_941860345.1. Lineage (NCBI taxonomy): Eukaryota > Metazoa > Arthropoda > Insecta > Lepidoptera > Noctuidae > Chrysodeixis > Chrysodeixis includens. The sequence goes on from OW796095.1 coordinate 734,685, forward strand.
ACAAAACTTAAACAATGACCCACAAAAGAGTCAGTATCGGTTGAGTGATGGGCCTCCATGACCCATCGTTGAGTAAATAGCGAGATTTAGATCGTACAATAAATGATTTACTTCAGGTCGCTCGTAATAAGTAGATTGATGTTGGAGCGCCCCCCGTCATTTGTCTGAGCGGTGGTGGGGTTAAGTTAGGTTACGAAAAACAGATGTTTTTTCTTCAGCACAATAGCTTCTGAAAAGCCTTTTTAGGTGGGAATTGATTCTAAGTGGAATCTTGAAACCGGGATGAGTTTTAAGTTAGAATGTTATCGGTAAATTGTGTTCATTAGATTTGTTTTTTTTTGTCCTGAATTGAAATGGAGAGAAAAATATGGTTATGGTGAATTAGAAATAGGTTTTTATTTTTGCTAGAGCTAGATAATACCTAGCTCTTTCAGCTGCAGGCTTTCAGAATTTCCTTTACTTCTTACGGTTGTAAAAAAATAAGCATAATTAGTTACTTCTATCGCGATTTCGTATAATATTAGTAGGTTTCGGGTTTTGAATAAACTTCAATTTTAATTTGCAACAACATCAATGTTTATACAAATATTCATGAGCATGATAATTAAGTATTAAAAAAAATGTATTATTTTGAACTGGTGATATGACATTGACAAAATAATTATTATCTCAAATAGGATTAAAATATCACAAGTCCTCTGAATTAATTAATTACACTCCTATATAAACAGCAATTATGTAAAGCAATTAAAACAATGCCTTTTTTAGAAAGATAATTATATTTATATACTTAACTATTTAATATTCCCATATACGTCTTTATAACGTTTATAATAAAGGATTTAGAAGAAGTGGGTTATTATGTAGTTATAAATTATAATTTAATTATCCATAAAGTTTTATATAAGATGAAATTTTTCATTACGTTCTAATATAGAATTCGTCGAACCCCATTTGGTGTTTACTTATTTTAATTGGGACCTAAAACAAGTGACATTTGTACAAATGTTAACGTTGATCAAGTTCAATTAGTTTATAGAAGTCCCCAGGCCATGTCACGTGATTCATCGGAAGGATGTTATTCAAAAGCAAGATACATTCAAAGTTTGTGAAAATATAACTTGCCTATTGACTATTGAGGTATGATTATAATAGTTTTTAATCATGATGACAATTTGAAGAATGATTCTAATCAATTTAACGTCAAAACTTAAAAAAATAAATAAAAAAAAAGCATTATGAATACCAGTTCATAAGTGGATACAGCCTGGATGATTCCAGGACTCGATGCCATTTAACCATAAAAAGTATATCCGTATCCAATTTACATAATCTGAATAGGCGTGAAGTCTATTATATAATTCCGTTTTTAGGTATAGTAGTTAGTACGAAATTCAATCTAAATTAAACTAACAATGAATCCAATCAAAAATAACAGCTACAAAATAACATTATAATACATTTATATAAATTAATCACAGCGCAAAGTGTGCTAATATTTGTTTATTTTGGACAAAATTACAACATTGTATGAACAATGTACGAAACGCCACGTAGGTGTTAAACAAATTAATTTCTCTTATATATTCGCATTATTTTAGACGTGAAATTATTGTGATATTAAATATATGACGTGTAATATCTTAGTTCTAGATGATTTGTTTAATTGATGCGTCGTGTCCATTTAATTATGATGCTTCGCCAGTCTTGTTGTATGGAACGTAATTTGTGTATGAAGATGCTTTTAATGAATCAATGTCGTTGAATAATTCACGTGGTTAAACTATGAAAAATATTATATAGTTGTTAAATCCGGCTCTATAATTTATGTAATAAGTATTTCCATTGCCAACATATGCTTAGAATTTTTCCTTGTTTCAGCGCCCTATAGTTCATGTCGAAATAGAGATCTATAAAACATATTATATCCATTTACTAAACGTTACAAACAGAGACTGAATATCACCTCAAAACTATGTCAAGCGACAAAATAAAAACAAAACACAACTCAGTGACAAAACTAAAACGTATCGATTACTAAACTAAAACTATATTGAAATGGAGCGCACTCCACCTATAACTCTTGTCGAAACAAATGCCGTCCACTCTGCGGCATCTGTCGGCACTGATGGATGACGGGACATGTGTCCATTATCGCCTGCACACGGCTCCCAACACACCGCCACAAAAGACGCCGGACAAAAAACAGCTTTGACACGCTCGTTAATCAAATTATGCGATTTAGTGCAATAAATTCAGCTACTTCTAATATCACGAGGGTAAATAGCATATCGCACAGATTTATAGCTTTTTTTTCGTACATACAAATTACTTTCATTGAATTCGTAAGGAACTATAAATAAAGTGCCGTGATTGGCAGGATTTATGACGGAAATAAAGATGGCAGTTAAAAAAATAACGGTTATATAAATATTGGTTCATGGATTCGCGAGTGTGCTTGAATAATAAACGCAACTGTTGAAATGTTAACGATCTCACGGAATGATAGAAAAATTAAAAGTTTAGACATATAAATGTCTTCCGAACGATTACGTTGCTAAATTGAGACATCTCTAGTTAGTGATGATCAAAGCTGATTTTACGTCACGAAACATTTTTTAACTATGCGAACAAGAGTTTTCCTTTCATAAATACCAAACATTTTCATTAATGTTTCAAGAGTTCACAAACTTTGATTTATAGTTACTCAATGGCTCAGTTATATTCAGAATATCGATAAAATCCATTAGGCTGCAAACGAACAAATTTAGGCTAAATACCAAACACTACTGCACATACACCGACAGTTATAATTTTACCCTCCACGCTTTCCCACCAAGGGACCACAAAACTCAAAAATGATACCCACCTGCAAAATAGTCTCTTTGTCCAGACTCTGCGTGTTCGCCGCACTGTGCACACATTTGACGATGACGGATGACGGACGGACGCTCACTTCCGCGCGGGGGTTGCCGGCGGGGGGGGGGGGGGGGCTCGCAAGACCCGCTCTAGATATATTCCCGTCTATCAATCCACGTTGACGTTGACGGGTTGCATGAAATGGCTGTTCGTACGGGGTATTTTCGAGCGAAGGAGCTTAATATACAATGTAGGTATTTTTAGAAAAAAATCCGCCTTTTAAATTAATTTAGGCTCATATTATAACTGACTATCGAAAAGTTTTTCGGCATTATACTGCGTGCCATCTGCCTATCCGCTGGAGTTTTGATTTAATTTTTAAAATAAGCTGAAGTTTTAAAGCAATGCAAGCGGACGTCAGGACGTGTTTGCGTCTTACCGTTTTGGGTGATAAGTGGACATTGTTTGACTTGAACATCGTTTACCACTTCTTACCATTTCTCAAATTTTAAGGATTTTAATGAAGTTAGAGCGATTTCTGTATGAGTTTATTTAATTTCAGCATGAAAAAATCCTACGCGTCTAGTTTGAAAATTAAGAACCTCAAGTTTTTTTATTAAATCAGTTTCAATGGCAACAATTTCTTCTTCGTACATGACAGTTCCATATTGAGCACCACTACAATCTGTAGTAAAAACAACAGGTACACCAAAACAAGACAACCACAACACCAGGACGCCAGAAATAAAAGAGGATCGTCGATTTGATTAGTCGCGACGATGTTATTGATTTGATTACACGATAAATGAACGTGGCCAGGAAGCATCAGCTGTCAGGTTTCGCATGGGTTGTTAGTGGGACAATTAGGGCCCGCGCGGAGCCATGAGGCTAATCGACTGCGGCTTCGGCTGTTATTCTAGAACATACAGTTAGTTGGCGGATTTTTGGGTATTGGGCGGTTTAAAGGTCCTTTTTTTATTTTGAAGTCAATTTTTTTTTTTAAACGGTGTAATTAAACTGGTAAATATCACTTGGTTGACAAAATGTCTTCAAATGGTAAAAAGCAATATTCGGTCTGCAGTTATCACGTCAACTAATGGGTGTTGTTTTTAAAACCAGTGTGAATTTAATAGTTTTTGAGTTTAATGGTCAGAAATAGTAAGTATAGTAAGTCTTACTCCTCGCATTCTCATATTAATTTACCATCGATAATGTCGAATACAAATTATTACAGGACAAAAACAAGAACAAATTGTCTACCAGTCATAAATCATAAGAATAAAGCTAACTAAAAAACCACAATTTCAACATCAGAAGTATTTCAAGCAAGCCGCACAAGTCTCCGTTGAATCATATAATAATATTGATAAAAATCTTTTTGTCTGCGGGCACGCGTCGGCGCACTGTGCACTGATTGACAGACGATCGACAGCTGACGTTATCTCGACGTTATTTCACTTTCGAGTTTCCGCCGGATTGTGTTCGACTTATTGATTTCTGTCCATTATGCGAGTTCCATTTTGTTTTATATAATTATAGAGTATATTTTGGTGTTTTGCTGACTTTAAAATTTTTGTTCTTTTTTGTTCATGGTTCTAAAGGTTGTTTTGATACATAGTGGCTAGAGTGCCTGTGTACTGATTTAAGGCTACGGAACTTTTTCGGCTCGTGGATGACATCAAAATAAGGGTGTGTGTGTGCATTTTTGCATCTAGAATCAAATCACTGTCTATCAAAAGTGAGGGTTTTTTTATATGACGGCATAAGTTCCGATTTCGGTCACGTGCCGAAAGATCCTTGTATCACTCTATCGCATTAGAATGAAAAACTTCAAATGTATCGGAATGAAATTATTTTTCAACAAGTGTCATGACTTTGAATTGTCAGTTCAATACATTGGAGCGATTTAATCAGCGTTATCGCTCTGAGAAACGTAATTTTGTGTACAGATCCCGGTTATGAAAAAATTAAAATAATTTTCCTGTTAATTACTTAATAGCCTACTAATTTGATACACATTCTCTAATAGATATAAATGAATATGCAGTCCCATGGCAAACAAAAAAACGGATTTGGATTTATTCATCCAAAGCCATTATACCGACATTTTAATCCAGTTTCAAAGCCTAAGTATCTATTAAACAGCACTCTAAAATAACTTCACTATTTAGTCAAACATTCAGCCATATTGTTACGTTAAAATCAAACCTCTGCATCGTGAAACAGACATATTCATTCATTCCTGTCGTTTTTAATCAATATTGTAAATTGAAAATAAAAGAGTCCAGGTCAAAACTATAATAGCCGTGCTTATGTGTGCAGAGCAAACCCCAATACAGGGTGGGGCAAGTGATAAACTTAACCGTTATTCTAGTAATGGTGGTTAACAAAGTATAAAACATTCTGTAAGAACAGCAAAGCTTGTAGTCAAAACATAAACGGTTTTATTTAATCATTGTAAGTCCGTAGACGATAAAAAATAATAATAAAAAAATACAAAAAATTGCATAATCATACCGGTCATTAGTTATGTAATCCGATAATTTTAAGATTAACTTTATTCTTGATCTTTTACGTCAGAAAGATTAAAATAATACTCTTACACAATTTCAAAAATCGTATATTCATCTACAAAGAATGCCCTTGGTAGTGGCAATGGACTTGGTACCTATGCAAGATTAGGACGTGGTTTTGTTCCTTTCCCGCTATCGCTTGTTCCTTGGCCCACACCTCACCACACCCCGCTTCGTGCACACGTCAGTCAGCACCCATCAATCACTGTAGCCATGACGCCACCACTCATATTTCAGGGGTCGCCTTTCAAACAAACCCTCAACCCTTATCACGACGGCGTAAGGTTCAAATTATAGCGGAATTATGTCAATCGATTAAGTGCTCGGTTAATGAGTCGGCCATGAGTTTAATACCTGTGTCCTTTAGTGATGTTTGTATTGTGACTGTCTGCATACTCATCAGACTACGGTTTGAGTATCCTATTTCCAAATGTTTTTGGGTCTACTTCCCTTAATTTTTTTATGTGACTCATCACAAACTCACATCAAGACAAGAATGGTCTCGACGAAATAAAATTACTCGCTCCCGCTCGCTAGACATCAGAAAATTTGTTAAGATTTTCCTAAAAACTTTTATTCGACTTCCAAAATTCTTTGTTTTATGCTAAATTGTGAATATTTGACAACACCTTGACAACTAGTTCGCCACGAGGGACAATATTAGTTAGTAGTACTAAATAATGGACCCTCTATCCGCCATTGAAAGAAAGTACAAACAGTAAAATTCACCCTTCGTAATTTGATAATTGGTGGCAATAATAAAAGGACAGTCAGCTGTTTGTTCCCGGGCCAATAAACCTGTTTTTCCAAGCATAGTAAGTTAATGATACTTTACTGCGTTTATATTATTCATAGTAATATCGCAAACGTCTATATGTTTATACAACAGTGTCAGCGTAACCACATATTGGCTGTTATCGTCCGTCCTTTCATTTTCTGCAAAAGTTCCCTATAATTTGTACACTACATCGAAACTTTTACCTTTAACTGGGGTTCTAGTAATTGTATTCTATCCATTTCAAGGTATCATGAAGTAATAATTGTAGTTCGCAAAAGCAAGAAAATATTTTCAGGTAAAACATTTCGAAGCGCCAAATATTTTCTTTGATAATTACAACGTACAAATTCGTTTCATCCTAAAGTGAATTGTAAATATCAAAACCAACAAATGATAATATCTTGAAACGAGAGTCCTAACTGGAACCTATATTAATAAATATTTTAAATACTACTATGCACATTTCGATGCTCAAGATCTAAACTACCCTTCACATACGCAGGTCAACTCAGCCATAGTCCAAATGATTTATCTTGATGAAACCTAAACAAACGAACATCATCCAAATTGTACTCTTACTCACCGCACTCTTATTTAACTCACCGGCTCGAGTTCCCATCATTCTCCCGTACCTATCTGTCGGGATCTTCAATGAGTATTTCAGTTATATTACCATCAGTATCACAAGCAGCCAGTTCATAATTCTGAAATGGTGGTGCACCAGTCGGCCAGCTGACAGCACTTGAGCCGATCGATGGGTCCCACGGCCGAGCATGATACAACACGTTCTGTTGTCGCCGCCGCCATTTCGACTTATTAAGCCGTGCTCGTTGCCCTTTGATGACGTTGGCTTACTGTGGATTTGCTTCTGGTTCATTGGTTTTAGCTGGTTCATTATTTTTTGGAATGTTTTTCTCGTTTGGTGGTTTGGTTGTTTTTGTTATGGTGAAATTAAGGTTTTTTGAGTTGGTTAGGACACCCATTGTCATATACCCATCATATACATACAAATCTATCTATTTTTCTAGCTTATCCATTACCTTCAATTGCTGCTAATTTCTAATCATTGTTTTTCTAAAACTAATTGGAACTTGTTACAATTTCATACCAGTCGCTTAGCACATTACACAAACAACTCATCTGTCATTAGTATTATTGTCAACAACAAAATAAACTAGAGGAATGTTCTCAAAACTACAAACACGAGAGTCGTATCCACACTTCTCCAGCCCCCATTACTGAAGATTACCGCCGATGCTTTGACAATTGATTTATGTCTGTCAAGGCTCGTCACCGCGGCGACTGCGCGCGCGCATCTGTGCTCCCCCCACCGCCCGCGTCTGACAAACAGGCCAAAGACTATGCGGCTTATTAATTTATGATATTTTAGGAATATTTTTCCGAGAGGAGCTTGTTAAATATTAGATTGTTTTTAAATGTTTTCAATTTTAGTTCTACTACTACACTGAAGTGCGTAATAAATTGTGTAGCTACACCCTTCATTCATTTGTCTGCAACACTCGAAACAAAATGGTCTCTTTTGAATAATTACTGAATCCATAGCAGTATCTATTAAAATAATTGAAGGTAAAAGCAGCACATCCATATGCATCAGTTTAATATTAAGTGATATTAATTATTTTTTGCTACCTAACGCCGCATCTGCACCAGTGACAAGCCAATCGCGGGAAAGTCGACTATTTATCATCAAATCTAAAATAGTCAGGACGCATTTGCGGGAGCTGTGCTGTGGCGAAAAAAGAAACGTTTTATTTTAATAACTTGTCGGTAACAGCTGCGGACGTGTAAACTTCGGTATTGACAGATACATTGATGTTTTCATAGTGTCCGACGGTCATTATAGTATTGTTTTGATCTTGATTTAAATGTAGATTCTCGTCTAGTGAGAGCGTCTAAGCCTAATGAAATAGGTAGATATTTGTGTAGAAATATTTTTTGAATAAATTTTGAAAAATGTTTGTTAGTGGTGGTGGTCGAGGATTTTCAAGATATGGTTCCTTATTATGTAACTTACGGAGTAGTGATTTAAATTTTAATAGGTTTTCGTTATTTCGTAATCGATCTTTAAGATCTTGAAGTAAATTGGCAGCAACAAAGATCGACTTTAAGAGTAGAAATAGAATAGGTAGGGTAAACGCAGCTATTAACGACCCATCGAAAATCTGCAGGTATTACCGACTTAAAGAAGTAATTCGAAATTTTAACGTAACCAGAACTATTTTTGCTAAATGTAGGCAAAGTCACAGACGCGTTTATTCCTTGAGCATCGTATATTTTTACTTTAGTGTAAGTAGCTGTGCAAAAAAGGGGTAAAATACGTCAGTTACTGCGGGGGCAGCGTGAACGTAGGTCTTGTCGTACTGTCTCTTGTTCCTATAAGTAAGTACGTGTCTTTTCTATTTAATACCTTTATACAAACAAATGACGTTTATACTATAGCTTATATTACTAATTGTATTCATTTAAGTGTCAACTCTTGATTTTTTACGACTTTTTATTAATAAAAAGTAATTTGAAACTATAAAACTTTAAATTAAAATGGGACGGTGTTAGCTTCATCAGTTTTAGTCGTGGCAGCTATCAACGACCCGTGAGTCGGCAATGGCAGCAACGTTACTTTTCATTCATTTTATTTTTATGTTATTATATCAAATTAACACAAGCATTTTTATGGACTAGTTTAAATCTAAGATATCAGTCTTTATAAAAATCTATTAACGACTGAACTTTATGGTCTAGTTTTCACCTTTTAGCGTTGGCAATTTAACAAAAGTTAAGATATTTTACGAGAATCGATGTTGAATAGTTACATTAATAGATCATTGTTTTTGTGTATAAAAACTGTGCATTTGTTTGTATTTTTTTGTGACATTAATCTATTATAATCTATTTTATAGTCCGAAGGTCAAATCATTTAAAATAACCATTTTTTTTATGAGTCGGTAATACAATTTATGTTTATACTTACATACTTTATCACCGACCCATGAGGGTCGGCAATACCAACTATAAGACGCTAATACCGATCGTTTATAGATTATTTAGTTTGTCATCTACTTTTATGACATAATGGTAAACCTATTAATAAATCCAACTTCTTGACTAAAGGAATATGTAACATACAATTATATCTTTTTCCAAAAATGTGGAGCCACAAAAGCGCCAAAAAGTATATACCTAGTGAAACACTACTCGCCGAAGCAATTAAAGCAATTAATGGGGGTGCAAGTGTATACCTATGAGGCATCCAAAAGGTATAATATTCCCAAAACTACATAACGAGACAAACGGGACGGGAAATATAACCAATGACTGTGATGATTAATATTATAATTTTCTAAAAATGATTATGATCTCGATATCATAAGGATATATCCTAGAGTTTGAAATCCTTAAATTAAAATATATAATAACCTTCGATAGCTCAGTTGGTAGAGCGGTGGACTGTAGAGTGTAAAATATATAATGTGTATTAAAAGTATTATATTAATTAATTTAAAAGTTTATAATTATTTAGTTCATAGGCATTAAGAGGTACTAATTTGTTTCATTAAAAATACCGGAATTAAAAAAATACGAATAAATGCTTACTTTTTTATTTTGTTTTATTTTATTAAGATCGGTAATCATCATCATCACTAGTTTATATAAATTTCATTGCTGGATCAATCCCCTATCATACACGATCGGTAATAGCTACATAAAAATCGTTAATAGCATCACAGCCGTTTAAATGGATCGGTAATAGCAACATTCGACTAAGTCACATTCAAAATTATTTTTTACTAGATAATCATATTTTTAAAGGTATTTGATTTAGTAAATATTGTTTTTTATACATAATACTAGCATATAAAATTAAAATATTAGTCTTCAGACGAACCAGTATGCTTAAAAAATACGGTTGATTTTAAAATTGCCTTAAGGGGGTCGTTAATACCTGCGTTTACCCTACTACAGTCATTTACTATCCTCAGTGACAATCTTCATAAAAGGAAACTTCTAGAACGTCCTACAAACAACCTGGAGGCTAATAAATAAATATCTAAAAGTGTCAACGAACAGCTCAACGCGTCGTATAAATTGTCACGATCAATTGGGTGAGACGAATTGTCCGACAATCATTGACAATGGGTAGAGTTAATACAAGTACATTCAAAGTAGATCAATCTTCTGAGCTAGGGATTGATTTAGCGCAGATACGACGGAATCTTTGCCTTGGAATTGGAACTTGTAGAAAAAATTGTGTGAGAAAATTCTCATTGAAGTACTTTAGTTTATTTTCCAAAAGTGAAACCCATATTAACGGCAGGGTGGTAATGTAATCTTTTAATTAAATTTGAATGAAGACATTTGAGGTTCAAGTCAAGCCAAAGGGAACTTTGATATGATATGTATTTATAGTACACACGTATCTAAAGAATAGTGTCATCCCAATGTTTATCCTCTTTTAGCACGTAGTTTTCCTACTTCTGACTATGGTATCCTGCTACTAAATACAGGTGTCTTCTAACTCCTCACATTAATTCTTGTCCTATCACCTCAAATCTTTGAAATTAAATAACCTAAAAGTTTCAAGGCGAGGGATTTCTACTAAATTTTATAGTCTTTGATGAGTGCATCTGCGCATGCATGACGGAGTTGAAATCCTTAAGTAGAGCAAGGCTGACCCACCGACAATACACTCAACTAATAGGTTCTGTTGACTACTGAGTCTAGGGGTGACACTGCACAACTAGAATCACTAACGGATTCCAAGTCAATTGTATTCAAAGAAGAGTAGGTGACTTCATTACCTAGAATAGAAACTGGGAATGATAGACCTGGTAGCTTAATGTTATTCTTATCGATGTATATAGTCAAGGTAAATGAGGAATCACTCTGATCTAAATGCTTCGACGGCAAAAGACACAAGAACAAAATATATCCAGGCCTTTATTTTTTCACAGGAGGAAAAACCGCCCATCATATTCAGTAAACTGTAAAAGATAACGTTGAATCTGCAAAGCATTGAACAACAAACATGGATCACCAAAAAAAAATCATAACACCGAAAATTGAGCTAAATAACTCCATTTATTATTCGAATGTCATAGCAAACTACAAAACTACGTTATCCAAACTAAAAACACGTAACACGTCAAGTTACCGTCTAATTAACGAACTGTCTAAACCGCGGCTGGCAGGTAAGTGACGGCTGGGTGACAAGTGACGGGAGCTGATGTGATGTGACGCAGATCGCGGCGGTAATGAAATTGTGACGTTGACGGACGGTGCAAGAGAGGGGCGCGGAGCGGTGAATGTGACTAGAGGAGAAATTAAATCTATACTAATATTATAAAGAGGTAAAATTTGTAAGTTTGTATGTAATGGGTAATCTCTGAAACTACTGAACCGATTTTGAAAATTCTTTCACCATTAAAAAGCCGCATTTTCACTGAGTGACATAGGCTACTTTTTATTGCGAGTTAACGCACCACGCGGGCGGAGCCGCGCGCGGAATCTAGTGTGAAATAAAGACTTGAGGCATTTTCTTTATTAGGATAAAGAAAATGCAGTAGTACAAAACAGAACAGAATAACTCGAAGATAAAAACTAGGTACCTTTCAATAATATCCAAGTCTTTATGAAAATGGATCGACGGCGATATTGTGGTGCCTGGCTCAAGTAATTCCTGTCTAGTTGTAGCTACAAAATCTCTTACAGCTCTTACAGCTTTTGCCTTCTTCAAATAAGAAAGAGGTAAAAAAATAAGAAGTAGGTAGAGTAAACAAAGGATCCCCGCTAGCTCCCTACACCTTGTACCAAACTGTCGCACGTCCGTCTGAACCGAACAGTCGTTCTGTCTCAGAATCAATATTAATTATTTTCCCAAGACGTTTGCTACGGATTATAACATTCACGATCCTTTTCCATCTTGAAATGTTTTCGTTTTTATACACAAAATATTGTACTAGCAAAATAAAGAAAATAATTGTTTATTGTGTTTTTCGTAATGTTGAGAATGATTACTGATAGTTTGTGGAATATAAAAATAAAACATTAAAGAAAAAATCGATAAGTAGTTTTATTTTGCAATATATGAAGTTTTCTATTATCTGGCTTCAACGAGCGGAGTTTGAAAGACAACCCTCTTTATTTCTGCAAACTTTTGCAAGGTACTTGCAACTACTTATTCAGTCTCCAACAATTGAACGATTGATACTCTACATCCAATATAATGGTAGGTAATTTATTTCCGTGTAGAAATTCCAGAAATGTCGAACCTCATGCATGGAAATAATTTGTTAAAATCATCAAAAATTACACACACCGCCGCCCACGGTCGTTACGCACAAGAACTGATCTGCGAAATTTGTAATAAATCAATTTTATACAAAACTACGAAAACTACAATGAGCGACAACGTGCTTCGCCCGCGTGGATTTGCATTAGTGCTTGCATTAATCATTTCATACAATTCGGGTAATAAAAGCCATAACACTTTGTATGGGCGGCCATTAATAATGTCATTGACAGCTGACAGGCGCGAGGGTTGATTGACAAATGTCAGTCGCGCGCTCTGACAAAAGACTCCTTTTGTCAGCATCTGTTGTGTGTTTTTTTTACGTTTCTAATGGTTCAGTAGTGACTTGCTATGTAAAGATGCTTCTATCAAGTTTTTTTTGGATTTTTGTGGGTGTATTAACATTTTTGGTTGCAAGAATTGTTTTATAAAAAAAATATCATTATGTTTATCATTTTTAATATAAATCATTCCTACATTACCTATTATGATTATTTGAGAAAATGATTATGTTCAACACTGAAATGTCTAAAGTAAAAAAAAGTGAAAACATAAGCCTAAATAGTGGTCTGACTACGATACATAAAATCCACTGTTTACTCGCAATCGAAAACTTATCCAAAATACACTTTTCAAGTTACACTCACTTTGATAGACATGCCTCACTGATACACTACAATAGTGAAAAGATTAGCCATCGATAAGTTTACAAGAACTGGTGAAATGTCTTGATCATCTCTGTCAAGGTGAGAAGTGCAGCTTTTGATAAAATAAAAAAAAACCTTTTAGGCTCTTGAACGCTTTTAAAAAGGTTTTTATTTTTTTGCCTCTTTGTGTTTATAAAATAAACATTTTAGTTCTGTTCTTATTTCTTAAAAAAATGATATGAATAGGCACATCAATAGTATGCGAATCAAACGGCCTATTTTTGTTAAGTAAAAAGTTTTTGAATGTTACTCTCAAAAACGCTGAAATTGACTAGTTTTACTTGAAATATTAGCATCAACAACAAATAGATTTAATAAAATTGTCGTTGGATGCCCATAAAAAAAACAAGTTATAACCTAGACAGCAACAAAACCTAGTGCTATTTGACATTATCGTGCTTTTGTTTTAGAACACTCACGCTCACAACCAGAAAGTGTTAGTCCAATGCAAAATAATATTATAAACGCGAAAGTATAGATGAATGTGTTGAATGTGAGTTAACTAACACCCATGATAAGCACATAGGCTTTTTACTACTTCAGAAAGGTTAGTATTTTTGCGGCTATAACCGACATTCATGCAGGCGAAGTCGAGGGCAACAGCTAACTACTAATAATACCAAAAACACAATAACAACTCACTATAAAACACGAAACGCCGAACGTAAATAAAGGCGTAAGTATAAAATTGACATTTTATTCAATCGTTCTCGATTGAGTGACGTATCAGTGGTACAGTCGACAATTGACGAAGGATCGCCGATCGACGGCCGATACGATGAGCGACGGATGACTGGCTTAAGTCAGATCGTGGTGCTAATGGTGGAATAAAAGAGATATTTGTATGTCTTTTTTAATACTTTTTAGTTATTGAAGATTTTTAGCCCGTTTGAGAATGTTTAAATAGACACGGACACACTGTAATTTCAATTTGTGCACTCAGAATTTTTCGGATGAGTCAGTGTTCACATCAAATGTACGGTAAGGGATAAAATCCTCAACTCACAAATAGCCCATCCCTTACCAATCTTACTCTGTTTACAAGTTATAACACGTAGGATATACTCGTATAATACGTTCCATACTACCTCAGCACCCTCTCCTCAAAGTAAACAAAACATAAACAAGAAAATAAAAATTACGCACAAATCAAGCATCTTTAAGGGATGACCATTTTTCCGACCTACCCTAGTACGCGTACAATATTTGGACTATTACCTCGCCCTAGTCCATTGATTTATTGGTTATGAATCAACCTGGAGCCCCCCCGCTCCCCCCCCGTGCCCCCGACTCGCCCCCGGCCCCCGGCCATTACGGGGCCTGATGTATCGGGCTGATAATGAATCTAGTTGTATTTTTGCTCGCACATGATGGAAATATGACGGGTTGGGGGTGCGGGTTGAGTTATGTGTCTGCTGCTGGCGGCTGTTATTTAGTGATTTTTGAGGGGTTGAGAAGGTTTTTGAGTTAATATGAGGTAATTTTTGTTGGTGGACGTTGGTATCGTGTGTTGTAAGAAAATCGCTTTCCTCTGCTTTATTTTAGATAGTGTGAAAGAAAATATGCGAAAGAAAGGAATGAACGCTGAGATGCATCGTGCAAAGCAATACGCAGAGCACCTAATGATTTGGAACAGTGCCGGAAAATTACATCTTTTTCGGTTTAGTTATACCTATTTAGGTAAGTGCCTAAGTATTGTTGAGCTATAAATATAGTAAATTCAATTTAACCTGTACTTTTAATTTCGAAAATCCCTTAGAACAAAAAATATTAATTCAGAATATAAAACACAGCCCATTCGCTAAAATCAATCACTATTCAACTAAAAAGTTGAACGAAAAACGATCTAAAACCTATAAAATCAATCGCAAAAACTCAATGACCAATCAAAAATGAGTCCAGTGAATGATATTAATTTAGTAATAAAGCCCGCATTACACGGGCCATTTTTCACCCTCGCCCCGTGAGTGAGGGCCGGCCGTCAGCGCTGCACCGTCAACGTCGGCATTTGTCACGTCAGCGGCCCGCAATAACGGTGGAAAACAGCGTTTTTCTCGAAAATTTTAAAGTTTGAGTTTTTGGTTAAATTTCGTTTTTTTTTTTATGTTGTAGGTGCGCAGTTTGTAGTTTTATCATGTATTTTTTTTTAATTATTTTTTGGTTTTAGGGAAAATAACTTATTTAGCATTATAGGTATTGAACAAGGTAACTTTTTTGTTTTGAGATTTTGCTCTTCTGCTACCTAAAATGAAAAATTGTCACGTCAGCGGCCCGAAATAACAGCGGAAACAGTGTTTTTTCTTAAAAAATGTAAAGTTTGAGTTTTGGTTAAATTTCGTTTTTTTATTTACGAGTATGTTCTAGTGTGCAGTTTGTAGATGTATCATGTAATATTTTTTATACATATTTTTTTTTGGTTTTGGATAATAATTTGTTTAGCAATATTCGTATTGAACCAATAACTTTTTTGACTTGAGACTTGCCTTCTACTACCTAAAATAAAAACAAGAAAGACTTAACCAAAGAAAACCTAAACAAACACTTCAACCTCGAAACACCTATAAAAATTTAAGAACACATCACTGAAACCGTAAATTCTTTTCAACGATCGCTCAAAGCCAACATACGACGTTTGCTGCAAGCAGTGAAGTTATTAAAACTATAAAAACAACGTTTTTATAACTCACATATTCGTGTATTATACAAAATTCTGTGTGACTGGCACACAGCGTAATAAAATGAAATGAAACAATCCTATGAGTTATTCATGGAAGAGTTTATGCAATATTTTATTTAACTAGAGTTTATTTGGAAGAGATTTCGTCGAATAATATTTTGTTTTTGTAAATAATTCCATGAAGTTTTTATTTAGTAAGTAATTCAATTACTTAAAATGTCGACTGCAAAAATTGTATATTAAATACATGTAAAAGTGATAGAATTGTTCTATTTAAGGGAGTCATTTTTTCACCTAAAAAATATAAAAAATACTGTTTTGTAAGTTGCCAGCAATGTCAAAGACCTTTACCAAAAGTGACTTCATTAAAAGTAAGCTCTTAAAAAGAAATGTATCTTACAGTTACAAAATGTGATCTAATTAACTACCTTCGGAATGCTGATGAGTGTTTTATTAAAAATATTTTTTTACATCCTCCAATAAAAAAGACGAGGACAATAAAAGTACGTATCGTCTGACAAATCAATAGAAAACGCATTTTACATGTGTACATTCCCAAAAACGTTTCCAAAACCCGTAAAAATTGTGGTCTTTTTATAGCTTTCTTTGCCCGACAAAGTCGTAATGTAATTATTTGAATGTTTCGCGTGTTTTATTGCAGCCTCCGTATCATAAAGTGTTTAGTGGTTCGTCTCATTAAAAGGGTTTAAAACTTCGAGAAATTCTCTCGAACGTGATTCCTACACTAAAAGTTTAGAGCGTCGTCAATATAATGGTAGATGTTTATTGAGAAGCTGTAGTTAAATGTGATGAAAACAACTTAGTTATTTCTTATCTAAGTTTGATGGTATTTTAAAAGCCCTAAATGCTATTTTATTGTTTGGTTATTAACTAGAACTATTTTTGGGCGGACTTGTCACAGCTCACGACATTTCCACTAAAAGTTTTCCGTTACGAAGCAAGACCTGTTGGTTCAGTATAGTTGTATGACATCCATTCCTTACTTAATCTAAAAAATAATAATTTCTTGTTGATACTCTGGTCCAAATAATTGACAGATAGTTATATCTTTGTAATCAAACAAATATCACTTAATTAAAAGCTTTTTTATTTATATCGGCTCATTAATGTTACTTTTTTTACTTGGTGTAAAATTTAATATACATAAAATTACAAATCAACATCATCATTATGGCTTTATCCCAATTACTATTTGGGGTCAGCGTAGCATGTCTTCTTCTTCCACTCGTTCCTATCTGACGTCATGTTGCAAGTCACACATATCAAACTTACAAATCAATATTTGCATTATTTTGAGAATAAAAAAACAATATACTTATAAAACTTTTTTTTATTAGTATAATACCTACTCTAGTCAAATTATTTCTTGCGTTCATCTCGCATTGCGCGCCCCTTGTTCGACAGGCTGTCATTATTTATTTGAGCAAAAGCGACAAGCTCTTGATCTACGAACTGCGGACATCAAGTGGTCAGTCGGCACTTATAGTTACTAGTGTCCATTATACATGGTCTTGGTACTTTTTGGCACTTTTTCTCTAAACTTGAAAATATCACTTCAATGTATTTGCTGACTGCTTATGTTTCACTGCAAGCTTTTTGCACTCTTTTTCACATCTCTTTGTCTAACGCAGTGATGTGCCATTGTTATGGAAAGAGTCACAGTAAAACCGTCTTTAAATTTAATTTCTAAAATATCCTCACATATGTACAAACGTATTTAAAATATGACGCTACAGATTTAATTGACGATACTCCTAAAAAAGTAATCGAACCCAGGATACTCCTTAAACCATCGTAAAACAGCCTTTTCATCCCACAAACCACTCCCACATCATCTCGAAGATAATGACCACCAACCATTTCTCCAATCAATTTGAACTATCAATACATTTCGACGATATGTTATTCAATAACGATTATTTTCGTTAAATATACCATAGTTATAGCCATTCATCATTTGCGTAGGTAATTAATGAAATTTATGTTGGGCATAAATTTCATGTTGCTGTATTATATTTTGCCTACACGTTAAACGAATGAGGTCATTGTTTTTTGGGGTTCCGCGTAACGGTTCGGTTAGGAATTCCTATGATACGTGAAAGCTTTTATTGAACTATAATATAGTGTATAGTTAGATTGTTAAACGTTTAGTTTTGATGGAGTTTTCAGTATTCAAATTAGTTCGATTTGATCAAAAAAAGGAAATTTACAAAGTAAAAAACTGTTGAAATTTAAAATGACTAAAAACTCCTTGTCCTTATGCCTACTAGGCTAGGTAATACGGAACCTTAAGTTCCATAGTACTACTAAACATCACTTGTCTGTCTGATACCATACACTTCAAGGTTATCGTCGGTTAAAAGCATTTTGTACAACGTTACTCGTTACACAGTAACGGATAATCAAACGACTAGTTAAAAGGCTTCTTTAATAGTTAATGTAATATTAACGACGAGAAAACTTGTATTAGTTATAGACGGATATTGAAGTGTATTATATCAGTACAAAAGTCATCATCATTCATCATTCCCCTGCCCTTATCCCAATTATTATTATTTGGGGTCGGCGCAACACGTCTTCTAGACGTGTTGCTTAAAGTTTTGGCTATGGTTTTATAGTCGGCCGCCTGCCTGACACTAACCCTCTTTGGGAATGCGATTGTTGGTTGTTTACCCGCCACCATTCGGGTGACCCAAGGTGCTTGTTACAGTGCACTGGGTCTTAAGGTCCATTAGTCGCCTTTTACGACACCCAGTGGAGGAAATGGGGTGGTGCTATTCTTTATATCCGGACACCACACGGACACATCAGTACAAAAGTGACATTAAAATTTACTTAACGTTAACGATAGGTTGGCCACATCTGTAGAAGGACTGATGGCCGTTGGAGCAAACGAGTCCTAGAACAGAGACTGCGAGAATGCAATCGCAAGGTGGGAAGCCCCCTAGCCTTATGGGATAAAGGTCTGAAAAAGGTGGATGGATCAGACTGGAGGAGGATGTGGAGTGCAAAAGGGGACATTGAGTAAGGCCTGTGTTAAGAAGTGGACTGCAGTAGGCTAATTGATTAAGTGATGCCATTGATAATAATCCGTTTAAATTATAAAAAAATAACACGACCTGTAAAATGGGTTGTGGAGTTGTGGAAGTCGGATAACTGGACTGCTGAAAACCATCAATAACTTCGGAAAAGACTTGCCATATTGCCTTTTATACATTTAAAGGGGTTCGACGTTTACTAATATAGGAAAGAGTGGAGGTACGCAAACATTAAGGCCATGAACACACCTTACATTTTAGAAGAGCATTCGACGCGTTATTGGCAATGCATGTCTGTGACTATGTAAGAAGGTGTATATTATTAAAATTTTAGTAGTAGGTATAGTAAATTTCATCAACGTCTTTATATTGATTCCTACGGAACACATGCTCTGGAAATATTTGTGCTTGACCAATCTATTGTGTTCTGGCACTGCTCAGAATAAATGGCTGTTTCGTCAAAGCCAACAATTTCATTTCTTCACTAAAAGTTAATGTCTTATCTATACTTCGTTACATTCGAACGTTTACATAAATATTCAAAAGGCAACATGATTTACCTAGTTGCTTTAAAACCAACTTGAAACAGCCTCTCATTCTTAACGTCTAAACATGTCCGTTCAGTTATTGGTAACTTGCTAACATTCAAACTTTTTTTAGTAGTCTAGCTACCAAGATTATTTGACTTTTTTCAGGAAACTAGTGTCATACGTAATTACAAGAGTTGAAGCTGATAGAAATCGCAGAAACGTTTAGAAATTTGTTTTACCTCGTAATTTTGTTGCTGTTTGAATAATAATAAAACTTTCAAGTTTGAGTGACGCATGAATAGGCTGGTGTAGAAGTCAAAGCCTGCCATCAGGCTAACTTTAAAGATCTGTTAAGAAAAGGTGTTAGTTATAGCCAAACACCTATATTTTGATCTATTGTTGTTCTTAGCGTGAGTTATTAAATTATCGTGGACTGAAAACTGAACTACACACAAGTGTCCGAATATTTCTGCCGCTACAAAAGTTACGACCAAACATTTTTTCAATGAGTAACCGAGTAACAAGTCTTTTTATCGATGCGATGTTATAAAACGTCGCGTCCTCAATTCAGACTACCTCAATGAAGTCAAAGGAGCCTCCCGAAACTCATAATAAGTAAATTCAAAAATTATCTCACACGACACGAGCGCCCCGCGAGATACCACTGACATATTTACGACGCCGGTTTAGGGCATAAAACTAATCCCTACGACGGCGGGGGCACAGGGGAGGGGGGCAGGGGGGGACCCGGTCGAAGGGGCCTTTATTTCTAACATTCGTCACATAGTAGCAGTAAATTATCATACTATGCTATGATATGACGGGGGACGCCCATTAAAACGCGTTTGATTTAGATGAGGCCATAAAATTGATTTATGCTTTCACGCCAACAAAACCCGTAGTACTGAAGCAACTATTATATTAACATTTTCGTGGATAACCTTTTTGATTTTGGTTGGTCATATATCATAATTATTTGCAAGGGAATTTCTACCCTAACGCAGCACACCAAGACTTACAATCGCTCGTGAGTTCGCTAACAAATTAAGTCTTTTATAATTGAAAAAAAACTTATTCAGTCACGTAGTTGCATTCGTTAGTTGCAATACATGAAAAGGGCCTTATATTGTGTGGTATAAGGTTGAAAATGCTTTGTTTATTACGGTCGATCAGGACATTGTTTTTGGATATCGGGCTCGCGTAATTTCGACCATTTTATGACATTGTACTTCAATATAATATGTTGTGTTAAGTTAGATGGCTGTCTCTGATATTATGAGCTGGTATTTTGCTATTGAAAATGGTAAAAGATTGCTTATTGTGTTGGCATGTGCTCATATTGAATCTAGTGGAAGGTTACAGTATGGGTTTTGGTCCAAAATTAGGGTGAGTTATAGAAATGGCCAAAAATTATCGTACTATTGCACATAAATATTAAAAGGCGGATTAAATCCGTATACAGTTTTAAAAAGGGAAATCAATAAGTAGTTTAAAAGTCAGACTATGCTAGTAGTTATATGAATACTGAACAGTGTGTAAGGTATATTAAACACAGAATTAACCATATTAATTATGGAAGAGATAGGTCAATCCACAACAACAAATAATGTACCAAATTGAACAGGTAAAATCAATCGACAGAGGTCCTACAAGCCGTTTTCTTCATATACAAAGATGTCAGTTTATTCTATTAAACTTTACCCTTACAATGGACATTGCCTTCTTTTTGACAGTCGGGTAAAAAAGCGACATATAAAAACAGGAAACGGTCATTCGTTACACATAACTAGAAATGACTAAACCACTAATAAAGATTTAGACAGTTTTATATTTATAGTATTAAAATATGCGTGTTTTGTGACTTTCGGTATAAGATATTATGTTGCTTTAATAAATAATAAATTATGACGCGATATCATTTAAATAACATACAATCTGCTTGAGAGAGAATTTGTCATAATAAAAATATATAAACATTGAGTCAGTATTTGGCTTTCTTATTAAATGTTCGGCTAACCACTCGGCTATCACAGCTTTAAACACGTAAAGCTGTGATAGCCGAGTGGTAAGACCATAGGACTACTAAGTCGAAGATCTCGAGTTCGATCCCCACGAAGCGCATCGACTTTTCGAATGTTGTGTGCGGTTTAGAAATGAATATCACAGCTTCCGTGTTTCGGAAGGCACGTAAAAATGTGTGTCCTACGCCTGATCTCTCTTCGGTCGTGTCGGATTGCCGACCCATCGCGCTATGAGAGTGAAGGAACAGAGAGTGCACCTGTGTTAGCGCACACTTGTGCACTATATTATGTCCTGCGTAGCTGGCTGGTGTCATAGTAATACTAGCCGCTGTTGCCGAAATCGGTTCGGAGACATTATACTTAATGTCCGTAGGTTCAAACCCAGCACTCGCCGGAGAGGGTCTAGAAGTAAAAGCTCAGCCAGTTTCCCACGCTCTCCCTCTCCACTAGGTGCCGATGCCGCCGTGATGCTGGGGGTTTTTTAGTGGGAGCCTCTTAGATCCCGGGGAGTCCTACATACCAGTCAGTTGGAGGGGATGTTGAATGCATTTTAGTAGCAGGGTAAAAAAAGTTCAAACCCAGCACGGCACTAATATTTTGTGATTAAAATTGTTGCCTTTATATTAAAAGCGAAAGGCATATAAATATTTTTTTCACAATTTATGTTATTTCTTACCTTTGTCGCCTTCGCTACTCCAAATTTACGAAAGTATTCAATAACTGTCATTTGTCAAAATATTGAGTACACAGGAAATACCGTCGGAGGTAATAGTTACAGGTTCTTCTTATCCTTAAATAATTAAAAAAATATAAAAGTTTCCCAGCGCACCTCCTTCAATAAGCAGCGTGATGGTAAACAAACCGGCCTCAGTCTAATACACTTTAAAGTACCGCCCGACTAATAAAGTACGGAACTGAATGAGACATGTGACATATATCTTATCAAGGCATAAAAACAAGAAAATCGTTATTTATTTTGTTAACGACACATGCCACTCGGGATTGGTGACGCAAGCCTTGTGGTCGATGGCCATAAACCAACAGTCCCACGATTGGCCCGCCACCACTAAATCTACCATTTTAGTGTCCCACAATTTTATGGTTTTAAATACCATAAAACTTTAGGTGTCAATTGATTTCGAATAAAAAAATGTATAATGTATCCAATTAAACTAAGCCTGGTATATAGGCTTGTTTGTCTGTCCGTGACGAGATAAAAAAATAGTTAAAATTGTATTTATTGGATGTTCTGAGATTTGAGATTGATTGAATATGCAGGCATGTGGATGTGACGTCAGAGTCTTACAGGTTGTTGGCTGTCCTATAATGTTCCCACTAAGTAGGATGTTGATTTCTCTTATCCATTTCCTATTTGGTGTAAAAGTCTACTTATGCTATTTAGAAAACCAGCTTACCAAATACATACCAGGTACAGTAAAATAAACTAAGTTTTAAAGGGTAACACCGTCTAAGCTTCCCAAAACTCGTAGAAAGTAACTCCTGTGCGCCAAAGACTACACCAGTGGGTAATCATAACCACTATAAAGACCTATTCAATTTAATAATTAATACTGGCCACTACCTCAACCATTAGCCAAAAACAAAAAAAAACATAACCTAAAATACAAAAACAAAAACATTCGAATTTTAAAACATGTAGCGGCGAGTGATCGCAGTCAGACTTAGCGCAAACTTGCTAGGTTGGCTCCCCTCACCGACATAAATCAATTTGTCAGTTACAATGTGACGTAGCACACACACACACACAGACATGCAGACACGGCAAGTCGTGTGGGTCGCTTTTTTACTTTTTAAGTTTATTTTAGTTTTCTATAGATTGTGTGCAATTATGAGTGATTGATTGACTTGTGTTGTGGATTCGAGCTTACTGTATTGTTTTATGTTTACTTTTATGTAGTTTCTTACTTTGTATTTACATACTGAAGTAAATTTAAATTATTGTTGTTAAAGTTATCAAGTATGGAAATTTTAAGTTTATAATTAAGTTTATGTTCCATTTCACAATATACCTACATTTAATGAAAATACTTTATTTCTTATTCTTTATGCTTTAAGTCATACTATACCAGACATCCTTTAGTGGAGCTAGAGACAGCAGCAGTTAACTATACTTGTTAAACACTTAAGTCATTTGTTTATTGCTGCTTTTTCAATGTAAAAATATATGTAACTTTCCATCTAGCACAGACTAAATAGCAACCAAAACTAGCAAAGAAAATCTCAAAGAAACCGCAAAAACAAATATTCATACTCTAGCCCACTCATGAATAGACGTTCCAAAGTTTTCACAGACTAGATACATAGATATTTCCTTACCATACTCAAGTAATTATAAAAGGCTGATAAGTTTTTCACCATTCATAAACAATTGACGATACCTCTGGCATTGTGAAGTGCATGACTCAGTCGGCGATCAAGTTCAAGTTCAATCATGAAGCTTAAACGCTACTAGCTGCTTACATTACTCATAACTACCATATCAATACTATAATTTTGTAAAGAAACAGTCCACCAAAAGCCATTGTTTACTTTTTATATTACCATAGCTCTTATTGCCAAGTGAAAAGGTTGCAATTTGCATTTCGTTGTAGAATCTCACGTGGTCTACATAAAAATTACTGTTCAAAACATGTATCGCAAAAACTAAATGCTTTTTATGTTATCCTATTAATTTCCCGGTTACAACCATAATAAGATTAATAAATTACGGTTGATGCGTGTAATATATAGTTTTCATTATAAATATTCATATAAATCATAGTGAAATATGATGAGTTGATTTTTTTCCTCTGATTAATAATTTGTCGTTATGTGACGTAATTTTTTTCATTTTATGAGGTTTTTTTAAGGCTTTATATAATGATCTGGGAAGGATTACTCGGTTTGACACTTTTTATTGGGTAAACTGTATTTTGACTACAATAAATGTATCAGGTCAGTAACATCTAGCTCATAAAACATCATTCTTAATCCGTCACCAGTTTAATTTGTCGACGTGTTTGGTATAATCCGATATTGAGTGTGTATTGTTAAATTCGTATTTAATTAATTCATTTTTTATAGACCATGTGAAATGTAGTTTCTCTAGGCCTGAAAATCACATTTCTTTGGTGTTCAAGACTATTTTATTATTTACTGAAACAATGACAAAAAAATAAATAATACTTTTACCACAATGTAACAAAATTACCTAAATCTCAAAACCTTTCGTAATGTACACTAAGAAGATTAACAGGTAGGAAATAAAAAAAAACCGTATAGTTGTCATTTATAATAATTAAGTATGAATCTATTTCTCGTGTGAAAAGAAGTAAGTAGCAAAAATATTTATTAATTTCAGAAATTTAATCCTTTTCCTTAATGCAATAAATCAGTATTCATTAATTAAAATCAAGCAAGAGAAGATTAAATTCTTAGAAATGAGGTAGTATCATTGATATGGCCTGCTTGAAATTGGAAGTATCAGAATCAGAATTTATTATTTGTAAAACATAGGTAAACAGAAAATACAGATTTCAAGTAAAAGTAAGTACAGAGCGCTTTGTCTCTGGTCAGACATACAAATATCCCATATATTTGTAAGTATGTCGTACCAAAGACAAGAAAGAAGTCTTGAACAAATTTTCAAATATATTTTTCTAAGACAAACTGTTTTTGACTAGGTGTAGTATGTGAAATGGGAAAAATACAAAAAAGACACGACGAGGTATGTAATGAAGAACAAAAAAAATCATCAATAGTTTACACAAATCATAATAATATGTGTAATACAATATTTTTACTAGAAATCCTATTACAGGCAATTGACACTTTTATATTAGAAAATATTCGAAGCCATATTTCTCCCATACCCTTGCATTCGTTCTAAATGAAACGATCGCGCGATTACGCTACGTGTTTACTCAATAATTCGACGCGAGTGACTTGTGTGCGCAAGGGATGAGCGGGAGCGGGGAATATACGCTTATAAGATGAAGGCGATATAGGTAGGTATGTTTCTAGTAATTTCTTCTAAGGACTAAAACTCTTATAGTATTTAATCACTTAGGTAACTAAACAATAAAGAAATGAGTTACAAATTACACTAAGTTAATATAATTGTAAGACGTTCGATTGAAAAACAGGCTGTGAATCAATGTTACTATAGGCAATGTGAGTTTTATTATGTTAATTAGTTTTTGAGGTAAATATTTTAATAAAACGAACTACGAAGTATATTTAAGCCGTTTATTAACAAGAGCTTGAGAAGACATAATTGATTGGTTAAGTGTGATACAACTAATGCTATTTTCAAGAAATTCCAGATTTTAACATGCACAGCAGTACCGTCATAATTAGCGCATGTGTTACAACTTAGGCCACACACCAGTATCGCTTGCGAGCCGGCCGCGACTCGTCATTTCTCGCATTGTCGTAATCCGCTGATTTACTAGCGACATTAATCAGGTTGACGGCCGATAGGGACTAAATCACAACCACGATGTCTTCTGCCGTCAACTAACTCTTAACGACATAAACATAAGACGCAAAATCGCTCGACAAGAACCCTCCTTATTCTCCCAATATTAACACTACTGCATGTTATTGCTTGTAATTCTTTTTGCGAATTTTGTGCACATATATATACTTTTTTGTTTCATACATGTTTTATTTGTCTAGCGCGACACGTCGCTGATTTATTGGCCGTTTCCTTTTATGCCCGTTTTAGAGGGTTTGACTGTAACACGAGATTTAAAAAAGCGTGTTGATTTTGAGTGATATATAGTGATAATTTATTTTGTATTGTTGCAATGTTTTCGTGTGGTTGTTCGTGTAGAATGCTAGTTTGATAGGCGTGGAAACAAACAAGCCTTCGTTGGTCCAGCTGGCGTTTGTGCGAAAAGGAGCGTATTGTGTTGTGCTAAAGGCAACTGAAATAAAAAAGAATCCAGAAATGTTCTCTTTTCGTCATAATACGCAATTATTTATTTTCTGCCGTAATTAAATTCGTTTGTAAATTCAGGTTCAAGATTAATGTAGTCCGACAAGCTCACTCATTATTTTGCACGCAAACGTATGTTATTATTTTAAGTAGCTTATTGTATTTTCACACCTTACAACTATTCATTACACCTCAACAAACAAACACATATTATGATTTCAACTAACCCACTAGGTAGAGACTTGTATTTATTGAACTAAATAAAAGACTAGGGGCCACTAGAACCCCCTTACATCTCGCATCCCGACCTCGAAGCTGGCAATCTAATCAGAGGTCGTAAATCGCGATCAACGTATCACATTTTTTTAATTCTGTAGCACTAATACATCAGTCTGATTTACGTCTCGATCTGGCAAAACTTGTGGATTTATGAGTTCACAGCTGAGATGCCATCTCGTGGCGGATAGGGGAAGCTTACGTATTTACTTTAGATCCGATATTCTGTAATTCTCAGTCGGTGGAGGAATATGTTGGGGTTACAAACATGAACAAACAAAAGAACGGTGAATTAAAATTATGTGCCTGTACTTGGCTCTTAAATAGGTAATATTTTTTTCCCAGATAGAGAAAGAACGATCATGGTCAATCCGCTTGTTTACTCAAAGGTTTTACACGATTTCATATTCGCAAGAAATAAAAATAAACTACATTCCAACACAACAGAAAGTTCTGACGTCAAAATTTATAAACGGGTCTCTACGATATTTCCCGGAACAATCAGTGATTCTTTTGAGTTAATACAGACAAAGATGGTAGTGGTGACATACCTATTAGTAAGTCCTGGGCCTTTTGACAAGTAAATTTCACCGAAAGCTAACGCAATTGAAGCGCAACAATACGAGTATGTCCAATACTACACACGTAAAATACTGGCAATTTCAGGTATTATAAAAAGCAAGCAACTTTAAGGCATCCAAACAAACTATTAAAAAGAAAACGCTTTCAATTACCAGTGGACTTGTCAATCAAGATGATACCAACCTTCAAATTCATGCAATGAAAGTTTAAGTCGAGCCAAAAAGGTAAGGGTAGGGCCCCGAAATAATTATTCATTGCGTTTTTAACAGCCGGGCCAGGCGGTGCGGAATTGTGAGAGGCCACTAGAACGGCGGAGAGAGCCGCGATGCTGTCGTAAAAATGTGCGCCAAGAAAACTATGGAGATGTTAAGGTAAGAAATCTTTGTTTGGGAAAGGGAATAGACCTTTCACTAAAATGTATTACTTCATACTTAGGTATTGAACAATTAACTGTTTTAATAATGTCTTCTTCAGGATTGCTCATAAACATGTAACTCATAGGAAATTAATCATCCCTAATAAATTCTCGGTTGGCTATCTTACACTTAATACGTTACCCTTGATAAGCTAATTGATATTCGCAGTAAGTTCCCGATTCTGTGTCTGTATAATTCCTTATAAAAACTCCTATATATCACAGAACGATGTAATTATACCAGGCCTTAGCACATACAATACAGCTGTCTCCATCAACACTCCGTCTGAAATTGTAATCAAAAAATAAATTTCAGAATCAAAACCAGTCAAACCAATGAACTGGTTTTGTGGGAAATTGTCATTAGAAAAAGTGTATAATGTATCTAATTAATAATGAATAAATAAATAAAAAAAAATACCTTTTTGTGTTTTGTTTCCTGTGAAACAGCTCCATAGCTTTTCCAATGCCTTCGGAACACAACCATCTCTTGACTTGTTAATGCGGCAGCCTACCGTCTTAGCATATTGCAACTCTCTAAATAACCCCATTATTTCTAACATCGCGTCCAGATACGAAGGTTATCACGAGCAAAGTATTTGATGGGCAGACCTCCAGCAAATTGAATTTATTATTTAGGCACAATCAGGAGGAAGGGGATCGCTGGGTTGCCAGCTTTGGTAAAAATTGAAAGGTTTATTTTTATATTTTTTTTGGTATTCTTTGAGTGTATTTTGTTTAGGTAAGCGGTTTCTCAATTTTGGTATTTGTTTCTATCTCTGTAATTTGAAGATAAGAATTTGCCAATGCTAATTACTACATACCTAAATCGTCATTACAAGCTTAATGAGACGTATCAGTCATCAAAATTTAAACTGCCAATGACTAAATTAAAGTCAAAATCAAAATAATATATCTATAATAAAAAAAATAGTTTTACACACTATCTCACAAAAAAATAGTTTTTCTTAAACAAAAGAAAATGTACCAAAACTACATACACCGTTCTTGTTCGTCCACAAAACCGCTAAGTAACCCTGGTCACACCACGCACCGGTCTACATCGTGCATATTTATGAAATACCATTGACGTATATGAGAGTGTGGGGTTAAAAAAGTTTTACAGAACAACAGGTCGGGGACACCTTTAAGGGTCGCTGGCTCAAGTTATTATAGGGAATAACCATCGCACTATTTTATTTAAAGTTTAGACCTACGACCCCAAGGAAATGGGGATGAAATGGATAAGGACAACAGAATGATGATGATCTCGGTTGTCTGAATGTAAATGTATCTGAAGGTGTTTTTAAATAATGATAGTAGGTGAAAGGATGCGAATAAGTGGAGATGCATGCTTAATATCTCGACGATATTTGATTGCAAATACGATATTTCTTTAGACCATTTGACTCAGTCGAAGAACATGTTTCTGTCCGCCTTACGGTATGATATTAAGGTTAATTTGTATTTGTTACAAGGTTTAAGTATTGAAAAAAAACGACGGCACACGACACAAAAACTTTAATACAAAGTCTTCAAAATTACGTAACAAATCACTTGATTATTATTATGTACTTTTAAACTACAATTAGATTTAATCAGCTACAAAACTGTCAGCAAATTTAAGAACTACCTTCATTTACCTAAATAAAAATATCATCACGCAAACCTCTTACAGAATCAGTAAATAACCTTTTGCATACAACTTGAATTGTTCTTGTAAAATTTATTGCTCTTTGCTTAACCGACTTGGAAAAAAGGAAAGAAAAAAATACAGGATCATTCTAATAGCGCGGGGCGGAGTGAATCAAATACTTCTCCGACGGGGGAAGGGAAATAAAATAAATTTATTTGGCTCTGTGTTCCGTAAGTTTGAGAACTGTTTAATTCTTGAGACTTGTATTGTGTTTTTCAAGTATTCGATTGGCCCCACGTCGGGCGCCAATTGTCTACTGGAAGTAGGTCCGTCCGTGATGGAATGTATTAGTTAAAATATTTACAAAGTAAATGCTTAAAGTGGATAGTGGATGATGAAGGAACAGATAAAGGATCGGGAAAGCGACTGTTTAAAGGGATACTAAATACTAATAAGAAAATATTTTTTTTGTTCTTCCAATGTTTAGTTAAGATAGTTATAAAGAGAAATACCTATTTTGAAATAAGTGAAGGAAAGGGACTTCACTGTATTAAAAGCTCTTGGGAATAGACGGAAGAAGAACGTGCAATGATTTTAGAAAAGTTGTTGAAAAATAGTAAACCAAAATACCTACGCTCATATGCATATAAAGTAAAACGTTACACTTAAAACCTATCTAGTTTGGTATTAAAAATTCACGTTTATATTACATACAAACTAAATATTTTTTCTAAAAAACCTCTCTTCATAAGCCATCTCCATAAAAACAATGTCACAATCCCATTTCAACATCAGCATCAAAGAAAAATAACTATCACAGACAACATAAAAAAAATAAATTGCTAAACAAATAGCTGTTAAAGATGCGCGCGCGCATGTTGACACAAAATGCGCGAGCGCATCGGCGAGTTGAAAAGGTATTTACCACCAAGCAGGTTGGAAAAGAAGGTTTACTAAAATGAATATGTGTCAAATGTTTTCAACACATTTTTTTGTAGCAAATGTAACATCATTTCTAAGTTGTTCTTTTTGACTTTTGTTATTTGTGAAATCTTGGCACATTATTAGAGACCTATTTAAATTCTAGTTAATAAAAATTAGATATGGTTATGAATTTGACAAATTCATAGTAATAAGCAAACCATACACAATTTCAATGACAGAAGTATTTAAGTATGTCTATCAGTTATCTAGAACTCATAATACAAGCTCTGCTTAGTTTGAGACTAGATGGCGTTGTGTGAAAATCGAATTATTATTATTAATAAGCTCTAAAGTTTATGAGACTTCTGCTCGATTACCTGCTCTACGTTATTATGACGGCGGCAAGTTAAAAAGAGATTTACTTTCAAGTGGTTTCAGAATGTTTGCGGCGGCAGATACGCGGGAATCGCTGCTTTTCCAACTTTGTGTGTTTTACTTATGAAATGTGCGTTACTTATTAACTGTGTTTGTACATATTTGTTGAGTATCTTTGAATGAAGCCGTCTACAATAATGGGTCATTGTGTCTTAGGAAAAATATAACTTTTAATAATGGTTAGCTAAAAATTATTATACGACTGCAAAATAGAAGTTTAGTTATTTAAAGTTTTGTGTGTGTATGTGATTTTTTTTATCTTGTGTAAACCATTTTTCAGTAATAGTACTTGGAAACTACTACAGTTATTTTGAAGAAAATAATATAGTTATGCTTGAAGGAGCTTTTTTCTAACTTTCGTGAGGGTAGACATGTTTACAAGATTTGGATTCATTTAAGTACGTAATATTTTATGCAATGATATACTTCCTCAACTGTAACATTACTTTGAGAGATGTCCGAAGACAACCTAATTAAGACAAGTTAATTAATACCTAATTACAAATCTCACCCAATTTTTCTCTCCCAAACAATGATAATTGCTAAACCACATGTCACAAACACATGCAAATGATATGACTGTATGACCGACATACAGTGCGTGTGACGTGACGTCACTTGTCACATATATCCGTCATTATACTGATTTATGCGTCTTATAACATCTGCTCGCCATATTAGAACTGCACGAGGTGACATGTTTATTAGATTAATATGTACTTGTTTATTTGGTGGAACTATGACTTGTAAATTAGGTAGATATTCTTTTTTTTTAGTCTAGCATAAAAAGGTTGTCATTATTTTCATTATACCTACCGTTATGAGTGCTTTTGAGATCTTTACCATGGCACAGCTCTTAGAGTAAACCGATTCGAACCTGTTAGACTAAACTGATTTGATGCTGGTATATTAAATAAACACTAATAATAATGATCATAAATACCCAAAAGTTTAGGCCAATTTAGCCTAAACTTTTGGGTATTTTTTTTTTATTTTGAAGAATTTTTTAACAATTCAAGTAAACGCCAAAATACAACGAGATGTTTTTTTCTATTATCATGCCTCAAGTAAATTAATTGAACCTACACCTGTTACTAAATGAATACCAATAAACAAAAATACAGATATAAATATCAACGTATTGTTTTCGTCGCCATAATTTTGGAAGAACCTTTTATTCCCCTTCTTTAACTACATTAGCGTGTTTATGTAGTGTTGTTAATAAATCGGGCGGCGCCATTAGTCCCGGGTTCGAGTCCCGGCGGAAAGCATGCGTCTTGTTGATTTGTGACGAGACCAGATGGATGGGACGAGCTTTGTATGGCTTTTGAATTATGTTGCAGTTTGTTTGATGTTGAGTTTTCTTTGGATTTTAATGTGTAGTTGTATGATTATGTTCTTCGATGTTTTTATGTATGATTGTGAATGGAAATGCTTACAAGTATTGAATTATCTTTTTTGTTTTATTTTACGTTAAGCTCGATTACTTGTGATTTTGGTAACTAAAATACTCATGCCAGCCAACATGTCAAAAGATATTTGTTTTCTTTTTTGTATAAAATCTCTGGTTACATTTTAAAGTATTACTGTTTATACCCAACGACTCGCAGCTCAAAGCAAATGTACGGTAGTTCATTATTATCTATATCTACACAATTAATTAATTTACCATACTTGCATACAATACCAAACTTCTAAATACCGAGTCACTTTTCATACATACGTCTCGAACTATCCACAAATCCCGACAAGTCCCAATATTTCATTATAATCTAATAATTTATTCACGCTAAGGCGGGGGACACACTGCCGACGTTTTTTCCGTGATGTATAGCTTCCTTCACGCGGGATTATCGCACGTTACAACGCCAAATGTTATGCGATTCGGCGGTGTGTGCTGGCTCTTATAATTGGTGTGTGGTGCCCTTAACAAAAAGTCTACTAATTTGACAGTTTTAAATTACGCGTGCGTTTTGATGGCTTGAAAGGTTTCTTTTTGGTTTGAACATGTTGTGTGTTCTGGATTTGTGCAATATGAGCGATAAACACGTGTATTTTTTAAACGGACTCAACATGTACCTAATATATGTTTTTTTTTATATTTTTATTATTATTTTGTTGAAATTGTTCTTGAATTGCATGGTGTCCGGCACTATAATAAACAAAGTTACCAATGTATATTTTTTGTAGAACGACGTGTTCAATAGTGTTACTATAGTTGTGTTTTTATATAGTTTATCTATTCTTTTTTTGGCTGGATAAATATATTAAAATAAATCAACAAAAAATATACTGTAAATCTTTCTAAAAGTAATATTTACTATATATTCAGAACTTTATCTTAAAGTCACTGAACCCATTATTTACTCGCCACGAAATGAAATAATCCGCACTACTTTCCTCACAACACACGTAGGTAAAGCTAAGCCAATAATGAGCACTACATGATACCCAGACACAAATATCGGTGGCGTGTAAATAATGTATGTATGAGAGGTATGTATGGGTGGTATGTATGAGAGTCCGTAGCGCAGCGCCACCTATTGACTTAATCAAAGACCGCTAAATGTGCCGCGTGATCGGCGGACGTGAGAGGTGTTCTGTACACGCGTACACTCATACACACAAGTGGTAAAAGAGTATTTTTGGGGCTAGATGTTGGTAAAAGAATTTGTGATGGTATTGGTATTGAGTTTGGGCTGAGAAGGGCTGAAATTGGTGGTGCTAGGTTAACGCTTAAGCTTTAAAAAGTTTAGAAAGACTAATAAATATGTCAGTAAACAAGAAAAAGAAAGGGGAGTAAACAACGGAATAAAGTATGACGGAATGCAAAATAAACTCACTGAGTAAATACGAAGACGTGTAATCTATTTTGACGAGATCACAGCTTACAAACTTTTTCCAACGGTGCTAAAAATCGAATTTAAAATAAATCAAAATATGTATAAATAAAGACACACGTGAGAACGACCAAAACAACGATGGATGGACTGTGTAAAAGACGATATGGCTGCAAAAGATGTTGCGTGCGAGATGACGTCAGATAGGAACGTACGGAAGAAGAAGACGTGCTGCGCCGACTCCAAGTAATAATTGGGATAATGATGATGATCTATAAACAAATACGATACCAAAGAAAAAAACAACATCTAACCCTTCTAAACACTTGTCGACACAAGCATACAGTCGGCGAGTTATCAAAAAGCTCTGCTTATGCATAGTTTGTGTGCTAAGTGCTTACACTTATCTGCGGCGGTGCAAAAGTGGGCTTCGCTTTATCTGGCGCTGGCGATGTTGAAACTGTACTGATTATACGCTTCTGCTTCCCGTCACTCTCCAGGAATGTAGGAATTAGTGTACTTTGATTACTGTGTCAGGTTATCAGGTATTTGTTCTAAATATGCGAAGAATTTGGTTCCTGTGTGTAGTAAATTGTGGTATAATTCTTATATACCTATTGTAAAGAGAGTGTGGCTGATTCTCATATGCAGATGGAAGAAGAAGACTATTAACAGCCAAAAATGTAGGCTTAATATAAAGCATGCCCATTAAATTAGGCATGCTTGGTTAATGACTGAAACGTATAAATCCTAGAGTTTCAATATAGGGTCCAGAAAGTAACCTGCGTTCATGAAACTTTAAAAACGATGCAACGGATAACGGATCTCGCGAAGAAATTTGTCATTCTCGTAAAACAATTAATTTAAGAATGATGTGGAGAAATTACACACATTTTTTGTAGAAGTTCAAAAAAATTACAATAACATAGACACTCGTAAAATCCTCGCCAGCAAACCGCGCAAACAACAACATGCTTTACTCATAATCATAAACCTCCCGCTATAAATTATAATTATTCCACACACACAACAAAAACAATATTTCTAAATTATCAAAACAAAATAATCACTAATACCGAACCGTGATTTTAATGCGAAATTTATTAAGGTAGACTGATAGCAAAGTCGAATATCGGGTCCCCGCATTAAATAAGTGGGGGTTACAACGGGTGGGGATACGGTGTGGGGGCACCACCGATATCACCGTATTGGGACATATTTGTTACGGACGGACGACACAATATAATTATTAGTTATGAGCTGACCTGGCCACCGTATTAATAATATTGGCGCTGATTTTGCTAAGTGTTGCTACTGTTTGATGTAGATGTAGGGTGGCTGTTAACCCTTGTAAAGCCTTTTTAGGTTTGAATTTGTTATGTGTAATGCACATGCATATAGAAAATATATTTTTTAATATTCGATATATTCGCTTAAAACCGATAGTCTATAAAAGGTGTATAGTGTGAAGAAATTATTAAAAAAAAATATGAGGCCCTAAAATTAATGTCATATTATATGCATTTTATTCATAGCATTAATCTCTTCCTAACAATAACCCAATCACACCAAGAAAATCTTTAGAATAATAAAAAAAATATGCAGCCACTAAAAAAAGTGCTCGCAAACCGAACACCGATTGATTCCCATTGTTTAAACAAATGAGAGACAAAGGCGCGCCGCTAATGCCATCCGATTTGATCATTCAATTAAACCTGAATGGAACGAAAGAGGTTTACAGTCCAAAAACCTTATAAATCAAACCTACTGATAATAATTGCCTCGATTATAATCGGCGTTTTTCGCTATCGGTTAAGCGATTATTAATTTTATATTTTTTGAATTGAGTTATTCGCGAGTGGCGAGAAAAATGGGAAAATGAGTTCTTGGGGTTTTTAAAAGGGGAAAAAGATTTGTGTGAAAGGTTAATATAAACTTTCAGGTAAATATGTTTTAGTGTGTATGTCTTGTGTTCTAAGATCAGTTTGCCCTAAAACACTTTTGTCAAAATCTATTTCTGGCGTTTATACTTTTTTCAATAATGTTTAATGCTGAAACTGTTTATCAAACAACAATATTATGTACCTATCAACTTACAATTTTATATTCAAGAACTTAAAAAAAATCCTTTCACACATCACAAATTGACAAACAAAAAACTGAACTCCAATTGCTAAAAAAAAACAAACTAACCCAATCAAACGTACACACACAAAGTGCGAGAGACAAACACTAAGCACTTTGATATTGAATCAGTAAAGTCAAAACACTCGTGTACAGAACCCGATCTCTAATGAATTAGGGGCAGCGTAGTTTACTTCCCCCCTAGGACGGGGACCGTTCGGCAATTTTATCGAGTTATAAATTTGAATTTGTATAATACTCTGGCATTAACGCATGATTTATACAACTTGACTCCGCTAAGATTTCAAAGATGAAAAACAATAAATTATGTAACCGTAACTATTGCGTTTAATGGCGCGAACGGTGAGAGTTGTGTGGATGCGACTTCATTGTTATAATTTAAATGAAATTGTGACATTTATTTTCAATTGATATAAAAAAAAAACCGATAGCTAAGTATCGTATCAATTGACAGTGTTCTTAAAAGATGTCTCTGTAAACAATGGATTCTTTTTTAAAAGTGAAGGTTGCAGTGACAATGGAATCAATAGATACGTGAAACATTTGATTGCACCTGCTTTGTACGGTACTTAGTTAATGGCTATTGACGGCTAATGAAATGTCTCTCGTGAACAAAAGCAAGTTATCTAGCAATTTTGTTTTTAGTTTGAACAGCATGGTCTTTTTACTGAGGTAGGTATGTAATTCCATTGGTAAATATACTATCGACCAATTTTATTCTTGAAATAGATACATCTCAACTTAACCTAGGATATTTTACCTTCTCAAAAATAACATAACTAATGTCAAAATACAAAAAAATAACTACCAAAAATATTAAAAAAGAAACCATCCCTTGATATCTTATCCATACTAATCCAACACTCAAGAGTTGACGACTTTTTACTTGACCGAATTTATGCGACACATTTCGGAGGAGCTCGTCGTATACAAGTCAGTTAAATATTTAGCTTTCATCCAAATTTATACGGTTTATAGTTGAAAAAGTAAGCTTTAGTTCGAGCCCGTTCATTCTCGTGATTGATATTTCTACTTTTGTAAAGTTTTTCATTTCATACTTTTTGTTTTGTTCGGTTAACAAGTATGATATTTAGGTAGTTGTTTAAAATTAGGTTTTGTTCTTTGTTGTAATGATATTTGACTTAAAATTGAGTTCTATTATTAAGGAATTTGACGTTTTAATTAAAGACAGATTTTGCCCCAACAAGCTTGAAATTTTACAAAAAAAAAAATATTATTCATTTTATAAAAGAAATGGTACTAAATAGGTATTATTATGATAATATTCGTGAGACAGATTCATAATATTTTAAATTACTTGTAGAAGTAAAACAGAATACACGTAGATGCATTATTTTGATCTTATTGACATTAAGCCACACGTAGGTTAAACATACTAATCATAATATCAAAATCAAGGCTAAGGTATGCGTTGTCTTTATTACATTGACCTCTTCAATCTTCTCTGCTTCATTAATACCAAAGTTCTTACAAACTGGTCCTTTTTACGACATCCGTATGGTCCTATACTTGATATAATTCCGAATTATACCGAGTCATATAGGTCAATACATCGTAAAACTGATCCAAAAAGATCACGCATATGACGAGATCATAACAAGTAAAAGAATAAAAAGCTTTTGACATATTTATTGATACTTTTCAAAATGGCTGACTTTTATTGTTGAATAAATGTGGGTATTTACTGTATTTAGTAGCGTTATAAAGGCTTTGTTTAGCTCTCAGTGTGAGGTATTCTTTTGTTATGATGGACCAGTAACGCCATCTAGTTGTAAGCTAGGGAAACTGTTTTTAATTACCTGTTTAGTGCCGTTTAATAAATACAATATAGCCTATGATTTTGTGGATAAACTATTATGGGGTTATACAATCTTAGGGACAAAGTTGTAGTTTGCCTGCTAGTATTCAAGTTTATATTTTAAATGTCCATAAACTTGAATAGACATATTTTGCGATATGACAATGAACACTGTTGGTATTCCTAAGAAAATAAAGTCGTCGTTTTTGACACGATTTTTCTATTTATTTGTTTTTAACCATACGTATATTTATTATAAACATAAATAGTTCAATTATTTTAATGCTTACATTTATTTCGGGTATTAAAAACTGTAGCCGCAACGATCCTAGAAGACCAGCAATATTAATCCAATTTCAAAAACAATTTATATTGACTGACAAGGGAATCGAATCCAGAATGTAGTATTAGTGTTGTGCAAGTTTGGCAGTGATAGCATTGACGTCACGCCGGTAGTTATTTACATGAAGACAAATGGCGCCACCTATAGCTCCTCACACATCCGCCTGATTTATTATTTCCAGTACTTAATGTAATGTTGCGGGGAAATACCGAAATGGGGGATTTTGTTAGTATATAGGAATAGCCTGTACTTGTCCTACTGCTGAGAAAATATTTTTACATGTATCTACCAATGGAACGAGCAGTCATCTGGTGATACCCGGCTTACCATTACCATGCGAAGTAAGATTTGACTTAAGCCTAGAGGTCTCTGTCAGCACTCTACTTGAGTGGGTTGAACCTGGAGTGTGGTACCAATACCAGGCCTACCGTGCTTGTATGTGACTGATACTCGCCCAGGTAGTGGCCAATTGTCTTAGACTTAATTTAAACTTGAAATTGAAAGTCTTTCCGTTGTAGATACCGTCAACTTGTCCTACTGCAACGAAAAACATCTTTCCATGTATCTACCGACGGAACGAGCAGTCATCTGTTGAGGCTTTTAAAAATTTTATCTTTTACTAGCTTGAAGTCAAACTCTTAATATTTACGAGTGTATGTATATTCTACAAATCATTTCTAATAATAATAATAGCGGTCCTGACCGATTTCGGCCACGGCGGCCAGTGTTACTATGACACCAGCCAGCTACGCAGGACATATTATAGTGCACAAGCGTGTGCGCAAACACAGGTGCACTCTCTATTCCTTTTACTCTCATAGCCCGATGGGACGGTAATCCGACACGACCGGAGAGAGATCAGGCGCAGGACCCACATTTTTACGTGCCTTCCGAAACACGGAAGCTGTGATATTTATTTCTGAAACGCACACAACATTCGAAAAGTCGGTGCGCGCCGTGGGGATCGAACTCAAGACCTCTGACTTAGCAGTCCTACGGTCTTGCCACTAAGCTATCACAGCTTCGAATCATTTCTAATACCAATCATGGCTAGATAGACATGATTGGTATCAAAATTATTTTTTAGAATATGTCGAAACCTTTCTTTCTTTGTTTTCTTTGCTTTCTTTATTTGATCTTATTTCATATTATTAACTCCATTCATAATAATTTCAATGTCAGCAATATTTTCGTTTTGAAACAGGTACTCTACCTAAACACCCAACTATTCCACATAACCGCCACACGAACATCACCGGCTGCCAAAATATTTGCGACGATGACTGACATTCAATTAACTCTCTCTAATGGCAATAAAATGTCACCGCCATGATATATTATATCCATCTAATCATATACATAGTGAATCCCCCATTAGTCACACCAAGATATTTTTAGTATTATTTAAATGTTAATTTAAGTTTTAATAAATCATGCTGTTACAGAATTATTTTTAAGATACTTTATTTTTATATCTAAAATATTAGCATTTTAATGTCGCTACAGAAGTCTTTTGGAATTAATAGTCCGGAGTTTATTAATTACGCTGTACAAACAGATAGATCGCTATCTATCTTTCTTATCTGCCGAAGATCAACTGATACCCGAATTTTTATTATTGCGCTTTTATATTAACAAGAATATGAAACTTCAAAATATGATGTTCCACGAGAGTTTTGTGTATTTAATCAAGAGGGTTAGCTTTGTTTAGTGCAAGCAAAGTCAAAAAAATATTTATTAGAGATAGGTCACCAATTCGGACACTTCTCCCGTTTTTTTTGACTTCCGCACAATTTTAAAGAACTGATGATAATTTTGTTTAAAATCCTTAATTTTCTTCAAAGCGTCGGCCTAGGTTTTCTTGGTAAAAGTTATTTCTTTATATGCACCAAAATATGACCAGGGTTCTTTTGTACTACAATAGCTCTCTTGTAACCCAAACTTTTCTGATTTTTAAATGGACAATGGTAATTTAAATCTTTTTTAGCAAAGAGCAGCACCACACCACTAATACTAGCTAGATCTATTTACGACTTTATTAAAGACATTGTACATTCGGTTCTAATTTTATCTCCGCGATGGATGTCCACCATACATCGCATTCGCGCGACGTCGCCTATCAATCTGACGGCGTCGTTTGTCTATGTCCACGTTTCAGGAACTAATTTTAATACTCATAAGTTATGAGAATAATTAAGAGTTATGTAGACGGTAGACTGTTTATTTAAAATGTTTTTTTAAGAAAACAAGAGACAGGATTTACAAGGACTGTTTACGAGGAAGGTGTAAAATGCACACAATTTTGGAGTCAAATAGAGAAGACTTCGGAAAAATTATGGGGGGGTTTGTCTAATGAACAATAAATAAATTTCATTAAAAATAAATGTCGACATTGAGCAAAGTTTTAACAATATAAATGATAGCAAATAAGTTTACTTAGCACTTCGTGTTGGTGCAATGGATAGATAGGATTCTATTAAAAACACAATAACATTATTATAAGTTATGTTCTTCAAATACCTAATTGTTGTTTTTTAAACCGAAAATTGCTTCTAATACCCAAGTTCTCCATCAACCATCTCCCTAAAAACAAGACCACATTTCCTGTCCATCCTTTTCAAACTATACAACTCTCTAGTTACGAAGCCCATCAAAAATTTGTACACCAGTCTCCACAGCTCCAATTAAATAAAAGCTATCTAAAACCCTTGACTGGTACATCAGCGGGGTATAAAAAGCTACAAGTTATGTGTCAGGTTGCTTGTCACTCGCCTACGGTCGAGCAAGTAACCAGTGTGTGGGTTTCATTAATTTATGACTGCATGCCGCACTCGCTGTACGTTCTGATTTGAAATTGCGACTTTAAAAAGCCACCTTTGACTAACTAGAGTCAACTAAGTTTAAGGAACGATGAAGGACCAACATTATTATTGTTTTAACTAGCCGTTAGTTTCCCACTGAAGGGTAAAGGCCCCCCTTACCTCCTTCAACCTTCAGTTTTGTGCAAAAAAATTGAGCTCATCTCACCATCTCCTCAAGGACCAACATATTCTTTAAATATAGAGTTCACACGTTTTGTAGATTGTCGCCCAATCAATCAAGTCTCATCTCAATCCTTTTAGACAGCGCTGTCTCTCAAATTGATATTTGACAAAATTGTTGCGATAACAGCGATCTGTTATCGCTCAGATTTGTCTCACACGTGGTTTCTGGAGTAAGATTTTCAAGTTATTTACGTTGCTGCTGTTAGTTATTTATTACATTTAAATCAATTATGAGATGAACTATATTATTATACTAGTGTTTAGAAATATATAAGTATGTTTATCAGCTTTCTGATTACCATAACACAAGCTCTGCTTAGCTTGGGATCAGATGGCCGTGTGTGGATATTGTCCCAAGATATTTTTTTTTTTTTGCTACATAGATTAAAAAGTGAACTTTTTGCTTCAAAATTAGTTATAAGGTCATGTCTAACTAACCGATCCTTACCTACTTATCTACTGTACCTATAGAACCAAATAAATAAATTTAAATTACTCCTTGACGTACCATAACAATGATATATTAAACCCAATTATTTATATCAAGCGTAGTACTAAAGCTAGAATGGATGTCTTTGATGTTAAAATAAACAGACGCAGCGTAACGTGGCTACTGATGTAATAATAGCATCGTAATCTATTGTGGCTTGTTATAGCGTTATGAATTATTGAGGTTTTGTTTTTAAATAAATGAAAACAATAACTAATAAATTCATTAAAAAATATTAGTGCCTACCTCAAAATGTTGAACATGTGTTAGTCCTTTAAAGGTAATCAAATTACTTGTATGTTCAAGTCAATTGTATATTCACGAAAATCTCACTATTTCTAAAAAAAAAATGCTATTCTCTCTTTTTATAAAAATAATCTCACTAGTTTGCCAACCTCTGGTATCTCATCGTTGATTCTAATAGAAAACTAGTTTCAATTGGTGTGACTCTTTCTTGACAATTAAAGATTTTTGAGGCGTCGATACTTTTTGACTTTGGGGCGAAGTCGGCGGTTTAAACTCTTTGAAATGGACGAATGGTGACTGCACCTAAAACATATTGGAAAAACATAGTTTTGGTTAAAACTAAAATCCGCTAACATCACACATATTAATTAAGTTTAAACTTAAACAAAGCACAAACTAAAAACAGCTAAAACATTTGCCTATCAATATTTCAATTATCCATTCGATGTAACATTCTAGCGGCAGGTTAATGAGATTACGTCACATATATTATTTATTGTAAATTGTTGTTATAAAGTGCAGGCCCGCAATTATCTAGCCACAGATCGAATCTCTATTAGCAAGCGATGGTATTTGATGTTATGTTAACGACTTAGAAATGGATTGAAAGAGATTCGTGATGAACAAGATTGTGGGTTTGAATTAGTTCCAATCTCTGATATAATTTATTTTGTGTCGGATTGTATTGATTGAAACTGCAAGCGTGTGTAATGGGAAAGAGGAAGCGATTTTCATGAATACAAGTAAAAAAAATAAAAAAGGGGAAAAATTGTATTGGATAATATTTTTGATGCTGATAAATACTTCGTAATTTTCACATGAATTTGAAAATACATTGTTGCGTGCCGGATTTGAACCTACGACCTCTAACATCAACAACATCAACAACACAGTTCAACGGTCATACCACTAGGTTATCACTGTTGTACAAATGAAAGTAGTACCTAAATAAGTTCCTTATCGTAATTAAAATAACATATAGCAGGAAATAAGGTATATGTATGTATAAAGTCATAAACCATAACATTTTCTAGATGACTGGCCGAAAAAAACACGCTTATTTTTTTCATTTACTCGAAAAATTCGTATTGTAATGTGTGGAAGTGTCATCATATTTCATTTTGTGTCGGATCACTTAGCTTGGCACTGTTTCCATTGGCACTCGGCATGTGCGCTTGAACCGTTAGAAAATTTAAGTGACAAGTTTCTTTTGTTAGTAGTTTTTTTATTTTATGTGTCCGTCGTGTTGAGAACGGTTATTTATTTAGCAGTGTAATGTTAGTAGTGGTATAAAGATCGTCTTGTAGAACGTGAACGCCAAAATACACCCAAGACATAATCGCTCGACCACAGACAAGTAAAGATTTTTTGCTGATACTTAAAATCTAGATTCAGTTAAATCTAAATACCTTTTACAGTATAGTCCCTTTTACTCCAGTATAACGCTTTTACTTTTTGTATTAATTGTGCATTCTCCTTTTTAGCTTTGACCAGAATGACAACCTTCAACGTGCCTAAATTACAATCTCTTTGTTAAGATTAAAAAATCTCTTCAGTTAAATTTTCCTGCTCAGAACTTTTGACGCCCGTGTCCTTGAGGGTTCTCCCGTCACGGCATCCCGTGCTACAACGGGCCCCCACCCAACACTAGTGGCCACGGTCCGGCCTGCAGTGTCCAGATAGTGGCCAATGATTTAACGCTCAACTTTTGACACAACTAAGCTTTTTGGACACGGCCGCCTCCGCCTATAAATAACCTCTTACGTGAACTTGAGAATATGGCGTGAATTACGAGTGGGCGGCGATTAGGTGCTACAGTTTCTTTTTTATATCTGCAATGGCCCTAAGATCCCTTTAAGGTATTCAGAGAAATACTGGCCGTAGGATGTTTTATGTAGTTTTTATATGCGACTGTTGTGAAAATCATAAATTACGTCGATCAGAAAATTGAAATCATCCACACGGAAAAATATCACCGTAAAATTCATATCACTCCATAAATTTTCAAAAATATAGTAAACACAAACTTTGTCTCCATAATATTCCTCAACCGACATACATAGTCACATCATTAACTTAATGACAATCAGCTTAATCAGGCTACCAATCTAGACCAAGACACTCGCAAGAAACATCAAATTACTTTCATAGACCAAGGCCAGGCTAATGGCTCCCCAAAAATCCCCTTCTTCCATAACTTAGGACGCTCAGTCCATAACAACATCTACGTTTTGGGTGTCCGTGATAAAGGCGCCTCTGTTCATATTTCACACATTTGTTTGAGGGCTCCTACTTCTTATGATTTGTTGTGTCCACTGACCTAGCCGACCCCTTTTTTATTTTCAGCTACTTTGAGCTTAATAATCTTGGTGACACGAGTGGTATACTCACTATGAAACTTTTGAGCGATTACTGA
The DNA here is from genome assembly GCA_941860345.1 of Chrysodeixis includens. NCBI lineage: Eukaryota > Metazoa > Arthropoda > Insecta > Lepidoptera > Noctuidae > Chrysodeixis > Chrysodeixis includens. Next base: position 778,749 of record OW796095.1, read on the forward strand.
TATTGACTTCCGAAACTTCGCAAT